>JACEIK010002695.1:21174-41618 GCA_018107945.1 Datura stramonium
TTATATAAAATTACATGAAAATGTATATAATTAATTAGATAAACAAGGTAAAACTAAGTTATAAAGTATCACTTGGACATGCTATTTTGCCCACGATCAAGCAGCCTACATCTCCGCCCATAGAGAGCCTCAAATAAAGCCATTTGAAAGTTGGAATGGTAACTATTATTATATGAAAACTCAATGAGAGGCAAATGGTCATCCCAACTAGCCCTAAAGTCACCCATTTGAAAGTTGGAATGGTAACTATTATTATATGAAAACTCAATGAGAGGCAAACGGTAATCCCAACTAGCCCTAAAGTCAATTACACACTCTCTCAACATGTCCTCGAGAGTATGAATAGTCCGCTCCTCCTGACCATCTATTTTCGGGTGAAATGTTGTACTAAGCTTGACCTGAGTACCAAGTCCCTTTTGAAACGAACTCTAAAATTGGGAGGTGAACTGGGTACCTCTATCTGATATGATGGACAAGGTAACTCCATGAAACTGAACTAACACCCGAATGTATAATTCACCATAATCCTCCGCTGAGTCAGTAGCTTTGACCGGTAAAAAAATGAGCTACTTTGGTCAACCTGTCTACAACCACCCAAGTGGAGTCATACTGTCGACGAGTGAGAGGCAACCCTATGATGAAGTCCATATTAATCTCCTCCCACTTTCAAGTAGAAATTCTGATGTCCTGAAGTACAACTCCTGGTCTCGTGCTCAACCTTTACTTGCTGACAATTCGAACACTTAGCCACAAATTCTACAATGTTCTTCTTCATGCCATTCCACAAATAGACTACCCGTAGGTCACAGAACATTTTGGTGGCACCTGGATGTATGGAATATCTGGAACCATGGGCCTCATGCAATATCCGATCTCTCAAATCATCAACATCCGAAACACACAAGCAACCCTGAAATTGGAGTACACCATCTCCCCCTTTGGAGAAGACCTCCACCTTCTGATTCTGAACCACTTCTTTTAATTTTATCAAAATAGGATCCTCATCTTATCTAGCTTTTACATCAGTCAACAAGGATGATTTTGATCCGTTCTAAATAATAACACCACCATCGGTCGACTCAACTAAGCGAACTCCCAACCATACAAGCCGATGCACATCTTTCACCAGCTCCTTCCTCCCCTCATCTACATGGGATACACTCTCCATAGAAAGCCTTTTAAGAGTGTCTGTTACCATATTAGCCTTTCCCGGATGGTAAAGGACACTTATATTATAATCCCTGAGTAACTCCAACCACCTCCTTTTGTGTAGATTTAGATCCTTCTGGGTAAACACATATTGTAGGATCTTGTGGTCCGTAAACACACCCACATGGACCTTGTACAAATAGTGTCTCCAAATATTCAAGGCAAATACTACTGCGTTTAATTCGAGATCATGAATCGGGTAATTCTTTTCATGAAACTTCAGCTGCCTAGAAGCATATGCTATAACCTTACCATGTTCTATCAATACACAACCAAGGCAGATCCTCAAAGCATAACAATATACCACAAACACATCAGTACCCTTAGGTAGGGTCAATACTGGTGCTGAGGTGAGTCGAGTCTTCAACTCTTGGATGCTCTTCTCACAAGCCTCTGACCATTGGAACTTCACCTTCTTTTAGGTCAATTAGGTTAATGGTGCTGCAATAGATGAAAATCCCTCAACAAATCTCCGATGATAACAAGCTAAACCCAAGAAACTCCTAATATCTGAAGTATTCACCGGTCTGGGCCAATTCTTTACCGCCTATATCTTTTGAGAGTCTACCCGAACACCCTCAATTGACACCACATGACCCAAAAATTCCACTAAGTTCAACAAAAACTCACATTTACTGAAATTAACATACAATTGACGATTCTTCAAGGTCTATAGCACCACCCTCAAATGAGTGGCATGTTCCTCCTTACTCTTAGAGTATATAAGGATATTATCTATGAACATGATCATGAACATGTCTAGATATGGCTTGAACACGCTGTTCATCAAATCCGAAAAAGTTGTAGGAGCATTCATTTGTCTAAAAGATATAACTACAAACTCGTAATGACCATACCGAGTCCTGAAGGCTGTCTTCGAAATACCGCTCTCCAATACGTTGAGCTAGTGGTACCCGGATCTGAGATCTATCTTCGAGAAGAACTTAGCACCCTGAAGCTGGTCAAACAAATCATCAATCCTAGGGAGAGGATACCTGTTCTTCATAGTAATGTTGTTTAATTACCAATAATCAATACACATCCAAAGGGAACCATCTTTTTTGCAGACAAAGAGAACTGGTGCACCCCACGGGGATTTACTAGGTCTGATGAAACCCTTGTCTAGAAGGTCCTTAAACTTCTCCATCAATTACTTTAGCTCAGTTGGGGTTATTCGGTGAGGAGGAATAGATATAGGTTGTGGTATCAGGAAGAAGGTCAATACTAAAATCAATCTACCGCTCGGGAGGAATTCCCGGTAGATCATCTAGGAACACTTCTGGATACTCACTTACTATTAGAACTGACTTGATAGTCGAGGTTTCCGACCTAGCATCCTTAACCATAACTAGATGTTACACACAACCCTTAGAAATCATCTTTCTTGCCTTAAGGTAGGAAATGAAACGAACTACAAGAACAGCTGAACTACCCTTCCGCTCTAAGACTGGCTAACTCGAAAATCTGATCTACTGCACGAGTTTTACAATTGACTGAGGCATAGCATGAAAATAGCTAATCCATGCTGAGGATAACATCAAATTCGGTCATGGCTAACTCTACTAAATATGCTGAGGTGACTTTTTGAAGGACTGTCATAGGGCAACTTCTATACTCCCGTCTAGCTATAACTGAACCACCAACTACAGTAGAGACTAAGAAGGGTTTTGATAAGATTTCAGGACTGACTCGAAATTACTAGCTCCATATGGATTCCCCTAGATCTAACAATAACATCAAGATGGAACACTCGTAACATACCAATGACTACATCGGGGGAGACCTCCTGCTCTTGGAGGGATTTTAATACATTGAATCTATTTAGGCATTGACCATCACCAACACTAGTGGATGCCCCCTGCGAAGCTCGGCGAGCTAGTGGAGCTGCTGAACTAGAAGTTGGGCCTCGACCCCTATCATGACCCTGTTTGGCTATTGGACAATCTCTAAGAAAATGTCTGGGCTTCCCTGTCATGACCCAAAACATAGGCTTGGATCAAGACACAGGACCAGGAACCCATGACGCCCCAATTCGACCCATGGAATAATCATAACAAAACATAACAAGGCAACAACTAAAAGAATCATAACTTATCGGAAGCTAACTGATACATAAGAGATAATCTAAAAAAAATATTCTAATACAAAGATGACTCTGTCTATACAGGTCTGAAAGACTCTGCTAAACTGATGAGTTGCTGGGACAAGCCCCCAACTAACTCTTAAAGTCTGAAAACTGAAACATAAAGGAAATAGAAAACATAAATCACGTCCTCGAGAGATATGGACTCACCATAGGCAGCTGAGATTGGAATAGAGTGTATCTAACCACGTGGCTGAGTTTGGAAAACCCGAATCTACATCATGAAGCGATATAGCACATTAAGTATGCGTTCAATACTTAGAATGTACTGAGTATGTGGGAAGCGTAGCTAAACTAAAACATGCAAGTATACAAGAAGGGAGTAACTGAGTATATCACTGAACATATGACTGAACTAAATTACAAGAACCTTGTCAAAGATGCATATAATTGACATGAAGCAGTTGTTTGAAAATATTTACTGAAGTATAAGGGTCATGTGCTTGTACTTATACTGAGAACTAAATCTGTAAATGATATCATACACTGTACTGACTATCTGCTAATAATTAAATTTCTATCCTGCTAATCTTGTTTTAACTGAAATCTAAAATCCTACGGAGCTGAGTTGAGCTGATATATTAGACTAAGGGAGACATTCTCTGCTACTGAGAATCCTTGACTGACTAAGGAAAACATTCTCTGCTATAGAGAATCCTCGACTGACTAAGGAAAACATTCTCTGTTATTGAGAATCCCTGACTGATTAAGGAAATGGTTCTCTGCTAATGGAGAGTCCCTAACTGACTAAGGGAAACATTTTCTGCTATAGAGAATTCCTAATTGACAAAGGAAAACATTCTCTGCTATGGAAAATCCCTATTATACTAGAACATGGAGGTCACTAATCTGACGTTGTTCGTCTAGTCCAAGTCTCTTCAGCTAAATAGAGACATGAACATTCAACTATTTACATCATACTGAATATCATAGGGAATTCATTTAGAGTTGATTAAGGCTACTCTCTACTAATCAACAAGACAAAAAGTCTAAAGGATCATTCTCATGCTTTATCATCATAGTCCTGAATCATCATTTAAATCATCCATTCTACTTTCATTAAGCATTGATAATATCATATCATACTCTAAACATGACCACAACATTTAAATATTGAATTAACATTATATAGCATATATTCTAGATTCCTGAAAGCTCCATAGGTTCAACTCATACCCAAAGCGTTTACATCGACATCACATTGAAAACATGTACATACTTCACATTGATCAAAACCCATAAGTTCAATCGTGTTCCAACTCATATAATACAACATATGTTCTAGACTTGTGGGGACCCACATGATCCACATATACTTTAAACATGGATACAATTTCATGATAAGAGAATGTGAACAATTAATGAAATCCCATTTGAAATTCTAGACTAACTAATGATGAAAATCCCACATTCATCTTATTCATATATCATACACATATTTCTAGGAGGTGCAACTTACTTCATAAGCATACATTACTATTAACCATGATGGTTCTTAGAATTTAGGGAAAACATAGGAGAATTCATGCATAAATTGAAACCCTAGAACATGCGTTTCTAGAATCAAAAGATTTAGGTTTTTAGTATAAAAGTTTGGGGCACAGGGATGGAAGGAAATCCTTGTTGAAAACCCGCATACCTACCTAGAAGGAACCTCCCACTTGAACTTGAACCTTGAATCCATTGAAGAAACCCTAGTTAAATCCTTGAGTCTTGACAGAGAGGAGGAAGAAAATTTTGAGAGGGTAACTTGTGAGAATGAGAGATTAGGCTACAGGAAATCCCATCTAATACTCAAAACGACGTAGTTTAGAATTTAGAAGCATAGGATTTTATGAAAATACCCTTGAAAATTCACAGGAAAAATCCATCTCCCAGTCCCCACGAAGCACTCCACGAGTCGTGGGGTTGACAATATCTCATGGTGCCAACTCATGGAGTGCACTGGAACTTTTCTAAAAAATTCCTCGAATCTGCCGATGAGTGATTTCACAAGTTGTTAGTTGACCTAATGACTCGTGAATCTTTTTGTTATCACTAAAATCTTTACGGCTGAACTTCCCCTCGACAACTCTCAGGACAACTTATTACTGGACTTAACAAGTCATCATGTCCCTCGTTTCTTGGAGTCTTGACATTTTAGGCTGCTGCTCGTGACAAGGACCCCAAGACTCATCTCCTCACTCCACGAGTCATGACGTGGGTTGTTATCTCAGAGCTCTAAATAGGACCTCATTGACTTCTGGCCACGAATCTCACCAGACTCATGGAGTCACCTAACGAGTCGTACCACGACTTGTTCTATGGTGAAATTTCCACTTTTCTTCTAAATTCTTTCTTTAAGTCTACGGTTTGATCTTAGAAACTTTCGAGGTATTACAATATCTCCCCTTTGAAAATATTCATCCTCGAATGTAGTCTAAACATGCTTCCAAACTGGGGAAAGAACTGATATCCCACATATTGCACATTTACGACCGAAACTGAAGGAGTATCTGACTCTAAGTTGTTCTTACATCTTCGAACTGAATATCCAAATTGCACATGCATGTTAAGGCGTAAGAGGTACTGAAAAACATGAAGTGAACATGGAACTAAACAGAACACTAAGAAGGATTCTTTTTCTATAACTGGCACTTGATATGGACTGAGTCATCATTCTTAAATCGCTTTTTGATACTAAACTAAGATTCATGATATCAAGTCTAACTGAAAGTAAAGGGCTCATAAGCATGAATCATTCAAAAAATCTAAAACTGAGCACATAAATGAGGTAACCTTATCGACTAAGCTACAAAAGAAACTTCTAAAGACTGAGTTCAAGCTGAACATATTGGAAGACATGATTTATCACACACAACTTGTTTATATAATGATGATTAGCATTAAGGATTCATAGAGTAAGACTGGGATCACTATTTGAAGCAGTTATCTAGAGACTCTGGAAGTCTTAACATAAGAATGGATAGAGCATGGCTTCCATTGAAATACAAGAGGCATTATCTGAACCTGAAGGGATTAGCATACTGTAACTATGAGGGCCAGGACTCCTCTTGTTAGGACACGTAAAATCTGACTTCACTCATCGACTTATCATCTCCCCATTAGTTTAAAACCATCATCCTAAGGTTCTTAGACCTTTCTTATGATCGGGCTAAACCACTAACTCACAACTCTCCGTTCACCTCTAAGGCTATCACTGAAGGCTTCACATCCTTAACCATTCTATACCCTCCACGAAATAAATCTCATACTAAAATGCAAAAGGATTCTTGTACCTTCACAGTAGGTCTCAGAATTAGCAATCCTGCATGGTTCGATATGAAGACTTATGACGTACCTGGGAGTACATCTAAGGTTGGCTATCACCTGCTCTACCCTTGCCCTGCTTTGCCAATAGGCAATTCCTACGCATGTGCCCGGGCTCTCCACACCCATAAAAAAACTCCAACCAACTAAACACTTTCCTGAGTGTTTTCTACGGCATTTTAGGCATACTGGCCGACTAGATAGGGCTACTGAGTGGTGGCCGAGGCACGACCTCTACGGCCGTCCTGCTTGCTGAAGGGCAATCTTTGAGTTTATGACTGGGTCGTCCATAATAAAAGCAAACATCTGAACCCACCAAGCACCTTCCTAGGTGGTTCTTTCCGCAGCGCCTGCATACTGGATAAGTAATCTCCCTCACCTTGAGCTTGTTTCCCCGAACCTGAGATAAAGACCTCCGCTGGGGTTGAGAGTGACTTCCACTACTTGACCCTTGCTGGGAACTCTCCAATTCTCCGGTGCTGAGCCTTTTGTTCCTCCTTTCTCCCCCCTTAAACTCTCCATCTGTATTTGAGCCAACAAACGTAGACAGGCTCCTCTTCGTAAAGTCTTGAACCCTAGTAGTTTCCGCCTCCCCAGTGGGGTTCGCTATTACGATAGTCCTCCAGTAAGGATGGGTAGGCATGGCTCGTATCAACACTTAGAAAATGATTCCGAGCTCTGCATCCGTAACTTGCCCGAACATGGGATCCGTTGGAGTTGGTGGGACTGGCTGACTCCCGTTGGTTCTTTAAGGAGACATGTTTCTGCACTCGCGTATAACACGATTTACAGGAATGGAGAGAGTTGAACCCATAGAACGAGGTATTGTCATAGAAGAAGGAAAATTTCCTAAAATGTTTCATACCCTCTTCATCATAAGTGTCGCATGATTCACACCCATGAAAAAGACTCTACTTAACGCGACTTTCAGACACCCTAGGACACTCTAAACCTATTGCTATGATACCAAGATTTTTCACGACCCGAACATAGGCCTGGATCAAGACATGGGACAAGGAACCTCGAGAGGCCCCAAGTCGACCCATGGTATAAATATACCATAACATAACAAGACAACAACTAACATAATCATAACTGAGCGGAAGCTAATTTATACATTAGACATAATCTGAAAAAAATATTCTAATACAAAGTTGACTCTGTCTATATAAGTCTGAAAGCCTCTGCTAAACTGATGAATTGCTGGGACAAGCCCCAAGCTAACTCTTAATGTCTGGAAACTGAAACATAAAAGAAATAGAAAACAAAAATCGCTTCCTCGAGAGATGAGGACTCACCACTGGAAGTTGAGATAGGAATGGAGCATATCTAACCACGTGGCTGAGTCTGGAAAACCTAAATCTATATCATGAAACAATATAGCACATAAAGTATGCAGTTAGTACTTGAAATGTACTGAGTATGCGGGAAGCGCAAGTATACTAAAACATGCAAGTAAACAAGAAGGGAGTAATTGAGTACATCACTGAACATATGATTGAACTGAAATACTAGAACCCTGTCTAAGATGCATATATATTGACATGAAGCAGTTATTTGAAAACATTTACTGAAGTATAAGGATCATGTGCTATACTTATACTGAGAACTAAATCTGTAAATGATATCATACACTGTACTAAATATCTGCTGATAATTATGTTTGAATCCTACTAAACTGGTTTTAACTAAACTCTAAAATCATACGGAGCTGAGCAGAATGGAGATGAGCTGAACTTATATAGTAGACTAAGGGAGACATTCTCTGTTACTGAGAATCCATGACTAACTAAGGGAAACATTTCTACTATAGAGAATCCTTGACTAACTAAGGGAAACATTCTCTGCTATCGAAAATTCCTAACTGACTGAGGGAAACGTTCTCTGCTATGGAGAGTCCCTGACTGACTAAGGAAAACATTCTCTGCTATAGAGAATCCCTGACTAACTAAGGAAAATATTCTATGCTATGGAGAATCCCTATTATACTAGAACATGGAGGTCACTAATCTGATGTTGTTCATCTGGTCTAAGTCACTTCAGCTAAAAAGATGCATGAGCAATCAACTGTTTACATCATATTGAATGTAATACTAAATTCATTTAGAGTTGATTAAGGCTACTCTCTACTAATCAACAAGCCCAAAAGTCTGAAGGATCATTCTCATGCTTTATCATCATAATTCATATCATCATAGTCCCGAATCATCATTTAAATGATACAATCTACTTTCATTAAGCATTGATAAGATCATATCATACTCTAAACATGTCCACAACATTTGAATCTCGAATTCACATTATATAGCATATATTCTAGATTCCTAAAAGCTCCATAGGTTCAACTCATACCCAAAAGATTTACATCGAAATCGTAGTGAAAACATGTACATACTTCACATGGATCAAAGCCTAGAAGTTCTAAACATGGATACAGTTTCATGATAAGAGCATGGGAACAATTGATGTAATCCGATTTGAAATTCTAGACTAACTCATGGTGAAAATCCCACATTCATGCAATTCACATATCATACACATATTTGACGGAGCTGCAACCAAATTCATAAGGATACAATACTATTAAGCATGATGTTTCTTAGAATTTATGGAAAACATAGAAGAATTCATGCATAAATTGAAACCCTAGAATATGCTTTTCTAGAATGAAAGGATTTAGGTTTTTAGTATAAAAGCCTGGGGCACAAGAATGGAAGGAAATCCCTGTTGAAAACCCTCATACTTACCTATAAGGAACCTCCCACTTGAACTTGAACCTTGAAGCCTTTAAAGAAACCCTAGTTAAATCCTTGAGTCTTGAGAGAGAAGAGGAAGAAGAGGTTGAAAGGGTATCTTTAGAGAATGAGAGATCAGGCTGGAAGAAACCCTTAAAACGTCCCATATAATATGCAAAATGATGTAATTTAGAAGTTATAAGAATAGGATTTTATGAAAACACCCTTGGAAATTCACAAGAAAAATCTATCTGCTAGTCCCCACGAGGCCCTCCACGAGTCGTGGGGTTGACAATGACTCGTGGTACCAAGTCGTGGAGTGCACTGGAACTTTTCTCAAAAATTCCTCAAATTTGCCGACAATTGACTTCACAAGTTGTTATTTTACTTAACAAATCATGAATTCTTCCGTTATCACTGAAATCTTTACTGGTGAACTTCCCCTTGACAAATCTCAAGATGACTCATTACTGGACTTAACGAGTCATCATGTCCCTCGTTCCCTGGAGTCTTGACATTTCAGGCTACTGCTCGTGACAAGGACCCCATGACTCATCTCCTAACCCTATGAGTCATGACGTGGGTTATTACCTCAGAGCTCTAAACAGGATCTTATTGACTGCTTGCCACAAATCTCACCATGACTCGTGGAGTCTCCTAACAAGTAGTGAAATTTCCACTTTCCTTCTGAATTCTTTCTTTAAGTTTGGGGTATGATCTTAGAAACTTTTGGGTTGTTTTGTTCCTGCACCCAAAGAAAGCACCTGTACCCGCCAAACACTGGCCTGTGTGTCTCCAACCACATCTGCTACACTCTGGAGGGTTGGTCTCTATGGGTATGCTACTCTAACCTCTTGAGCCTGATGCTCATCCTCTCTGATCGAGCCTGGAACTAGATGGCACACTCATAGCCGCAGGCGCTGGACTGAAGATCTCTGGTGGGACTGCTGACAGTGCCTATTAGGCCTCTGTTGGGATAATCCAATGCTACCAATCCTGGCCCTCTTGGCCTCTCTCTCCTTCTTACTCTTCTACACCGCCTCCATCTACAGGGTGTACAAGACTATCCGAGCAAAGTCAATATCCTGAAGGAGCATCGCGGTCCGGCAATCCCTTGCCAAGTAGTCTGCTATCCCATGTACAAACCTGCTCACATGGGCTCTTTGATCCGCCACCATCTCAGGTGCATACTTGGATAGACGAGTGAACTCCAAGGCCTTATCCTGAACCGCCATCTTTCCTTGCTTTAGATTCAAAAACTCGGCCACTTTGATCTCTCTCATCTCCCAAGGGAAGAATCAATTTAGGAAAGCGGCATGGAACTCATCCCAACTAATAGGGCCTACTCCAACTGCCCTACTATCCTTCCATTGCTTGAACCAAATATGCACGAACCCCTTCAACTAATATAAGGCCAAATCAGTGCACTCCTCCCCAGTCACCCCCATAATCTGGGTGATCTTCAAAATCTCATCAACGAACTCATGTGGATCCTCGTCCACCTTCGACCCAAGGAACTTGGGAGGGTTTATCGTTAGAAAATCTCTAAGTATCTTCATCTCCTCATTATCATTCTATAGGATATGCGCTACATCCTGCTTATTGACATGGGAGGTCAAGGCCTTGGCTAACATATGAATGGCTGCCTTGAACTTTTCGTGGGCAACTGACTCGAGTATATACTCCTCGTGGGCTGGTGGGGCCTGCTGGTGCCCGTCTCCATTGCCATTCTCGTGGCCATTTCCTCTTCCATTTATCCTTCCATTAACTCAGAGGGGAGGCTTGATTCTACAAACGCGTATACCATGAGTTAGAAGGATAGAGAGATATTTCATCGCACGACTAAGATCATGAAAGAAGGGAGCATTTCCTAAACGTCTCATAGAATGTTCATCATAAGTGTGGAACACTTCTCACCCATGAAAAAGACTCTACTTAACGCGGCTTGCGAACACCATAGGACACTTCAAAACCTAAGTCTCTGATACCAAGTGTGTCACAACCCGAACATTGGCCTCGATCGAGATGCGGGACAAGGAAACCTGAGAGGCTCCAAGTTGACCCATGGCATGAACATATATCTAACTTAATCATAATTAAGCAGAAGATCATTATTAATAACATGGAAGAAGTCAAAACATAAAATAACATCTTAATACGTACATGAATCTAGAGCTAAATTCAACTGTCCGAAAAAGCCTCTAACACTGACGAGTTAATGGGAAACGACCCCAACTAACTCACTAAACTATGAAAACTAAAAATATGACATACAACTTATAAGAAGGCCCTCGCAAGATGAGGACTCACCAACTAAGGCTGAGGAAAGTTAACTCCAGAAATCTGACTAGCGGTGGGATTGAACCTGGATATTGGATCTTGTATCATAAAACAATACAACATAAAGTATGCAGTCAATACGTGGAATATACCGAGTATGGAAGGTAAGTAAAACCGCTAAGTAAGTACAATCATTGAACATGCATAATATAAAACATAATCAAGATAAGATTCTGAGAGTAGGGCTTGCATGCTATTTTATGAAATCATGATCTAAACATAGATGAATATCAAAATTGAATCAAATGACCCAAAGATGAAAAATAAAAATCATAAATAAAATTTAACATTGGGTCAAACCTACTGAAAACATAATATCATGACTGAAGTGCATGCATAATTGAAATCACAAGGAATAATGGGATACTCGTCATATAACCGACATTACCACAATAGAGCTTACGTGGTCCAGATTATCACACCCAAGTGGGTAGAGCTATCCAAAGCCTTGCCATGGCTAAGGGTGCTACCATGATATCGATATAAAGATCAAGGCCCCTTGGGGGCAGGGGAAAGCTCCAAAGGATGTCCCAATCAATATGATCATAACTATGTTGGCATGTAGTTCTAAGGCATAGGGTTGACTGACCCTTAGCCTACTCGATTCTAGACACTACTCCCAAAAACATGCATACTCTATCATTTTTTAACAAAGTTGACCATCGTCTAGTGACGAACATGAATAAGAACATACATGCATAATCTGAAATCATAACATGAGGAGCCTTGGCTCAAACCATACCACAAACTAAAAATAATAGGAGTCTTGACTCTAAAACCATGTGGTAAGCTAATTCATGAAATCATAAAACATACTTGATCATATAGGCTTTCCCAATTCATTAACATGCTTGAAATCAACTTGATTCACTTTGAAAACATGAACATAAACATGGATATTTCAAAATCATACTTTCTTCATAAACATCACATCATACTTGAGCATATATCTCATAGATCTCAACTTTCATGAACATTCATGGATGGGCATCATAGTTTAGAAAACTTGAAAACATAATTTATAATTTAAAATATAGTAAAATCTACTTATTAATCATAATTCACCGTTTAAAACATGCTTGGATCATACCCATAATTAAAACTTAGGAATTCATGAACTGGGTAAAAGTTCCGTGGAATCATCAATTAGGACATCATGAATTGAGAGCGAATTGGGCATGGGTGTGGAATATTGCACCCATTCATAGCCTTACATACCTTAAGGGATTTGCTTTTCACACTTCCTTGATTTCCAAAAGAGAATTAAAAAAGAACCTTAATGAAATAGACTTGATGAACTCTCAAACTTCTAAACTTGCATGCATGAATTAACATAGGCTTAGAATGACTTGACCCTTATAAAAACACTCCATTCTTACCCTAAAAAACATAGTTTATGCCTTAGGAACATAGGAATTACGAAAAAGCCCTTAATAAACTCGCAGGAAAAATAGACTGGCAGTCCCAACGAGGGACTCGACGAGTCATTGTCACTGACCATGACTCGTGGCCTGGATTCTTTATGAACACTTCCAAATATCTGCTGAAGGTTACCATGTGGGATATAACAAATTGTTACTGGTGACCACGACTCGCGGTCACCTCTCAATTCCTTTACTGCCAAAATCCTTGATCCCTAATCTCTCTTTACTAGGATGACTTAACGGGTTGTGGTGCTAACCATGACTCGTGGTCACCTCCGGTGGTCACTATGAACATAAAATATCAACCAAGTCCCACCTTCTCCCCATGAGACACTTAACAACTCGTGGTTTTTTGATGGGTCACTAGACGACTCGTCCAGTGACCTAGTGCAGAAATTCTTGTTTTCTATGTTTTAACTCCCGAGTCTGATCTTAGTGCTTCAGAAAATCACCTCAGCAAATTTAGTAAGGCTAGCCACGATTGATTTTGATGTTATCTTCGCCATGGATTGGCTACATGCATGTTATTCCTCAGTCAATTGTAGAACCCATACAATAGAGTTAAGATTTCTAGGTGAGCAAAACCTAGAGTGGGAGGGTAGTTCGGTTGTGCCTGTAGGTTGCTTCATTTCCTACCTTATGGCCAGAAAGATGATTTTTAAATGTTGCGTGTACCATCTAGTTAGTATTAAGGATACTATATCTGAAACCCCGACTATTCGATCAGTTCCTGTAGTGTGTGAATACCCAGAAGTGTTTCCAGATGATTTGTCGGGGATTCCTCCTGAGCGGGAGATTGATTTTGGTATTGACCTACTTCTCGATATGTAGCCTATATCTATTCCTCCTTATAGAATTTCCCCATCTTAGTTAAAGAAGTTGAAGAAGCAGTGGAAGGATCTCATAGACAAGGGTTTCATTAAACCTAGCAAATCCCCATGGGGTGCACCAGTTCTATTTGTCTGAAAGAAGGACGATTCCCTTCAGATGTGCATTAATTATCGAAAAATTGAACAAAGTTACCATAAAGAATAGGTATCCTCTCCCCAAAATTTATGATTTGTTTGACCAGCTTTAGGGCGCTAAGTGCTTTTGAAAGATAGACCTCACATCCAGATACCATCAACTCAGGGTTCTGGAGAGTTACATTCTGAAGACAGCCTTCAAGACTCAGTATGGTCACTATGAGTTTTTTGTTATGTCTTTTGGACTAACAAATTCTCTTGCAGCTTTTATGGACTTGATGAACAGGGTGTTTAATCCATATTTGAATATGTTCGTGATTGTTTTCATAGATGACATTCTCGTATACTCTCGGAGCGAAGAGGAGCATGCCGCTAATTTGAGGGTGGTGCTACAAACCTTGAATAATCACCAATTGTACGCTAAATTCAGTAAATGCGAGTTTTTGTTGAACTCAGTGGCATTTTTAGGTCAAGTGGTGTCAAGTGATTATGTACAGGTGGACTCTCAAAAGATAGAAGTGGTGAAGAGTTGGCCTAGACCAGTTAGTCCTTCGGATATCAGGAGTTACTTAGGTTTAGCTGGTTACTACCGAAGGTTTGTTGAAGGGTTTTCATCCATTGTAGCACCATTGACTAAGTTGACCCAAAAGAAAGTGAAGTTTCAATGGTTGGAGGCTTGTGAGAAGAGCTTCTAAGAGTTGAAGACTCGACACACCTCAGCACTGGTGTTGACCCTACTTGAGGGTACCAGTAGGTTTGTGGTATATAGTGATGCCTCGGGGGTTGGCCTTGGTTTTGTACTCATGCAGCACAGTAAAGTTATAGCCTATGCTTCCAGGCAGTTGAAACTCCATTAAAAGAACTATCTGACTCACGACCTCGAGTTGGCAGCGGTATTATTTGCCTTGAATATTTGGAGACACTATCTGTACAGGGTTCATGTGGATGTGTTTACGGACAAAAAAGGCCTAAAGTACATGTTTACCCAGAAGGACAAAAATCTACGTCAGAGGAGATGGTTGGAGCTTTTGAAGGATTATGATATGAGTGTCTTTTATCATCCGGGCAAAGATAATGTGGTGGCAGATGCTCTTAGCAGGCTTTCTATGGAGAGTGTGACCTATGTAGATGAGGAAAGGAAAGAATTAGTGAAGGATGTACATCGTCTTGAACGGCTAGGAGTCCATCTCGTTGACTCGATAGATGGAGAGGTCATTGTTCAGATGGGTCAGAATCTTCCTTGATGACTGAAATCAAAGCAAAAGAAGACAAGGATATGATTTTTGTAAAATTGAAGGAATGTCGTTCAGAATCAGAAAGTGGAGGTCTTCTCCCAAGGAGGAATGGTTTGCTACGATATCAAGGTGATTTGTGTATATCGGGTGTTGATAACCCGAGGGAGAGGATGTTGCATGAGGCTCCAGGTTCCAGATATTCTATCCATCCAGGTGCCACCAAGATGTACCATGACCCACGGGAAGTCTATTGGTGGAATGGCATGAAGAAGGACATAGCAGAGTTTGTGGCTAAGTGCCCGAATTGGAAATAGGTGAAGGTTGAGCATCAAAGACTAGGTGGTGTGCTCCAAGATATTAGCATCCCTACTTGGAAGTGGGAGGAAATCAATATGGACTTCATTACAGGGTTGCCTCGTACTTTCTATAGTATAACTCTATTGGGGTTGTTGTAGACAGTTTGACTAAGGCAGCTTATTTTCTACCGGTCAAAACTACTAATTCAGCGAAAGATGTGCTAAGTTATACATTCAGGAGTTAGTTCGGTTGCATGGAGTGCTCTTATCCATCATATCAGATAGAGGTACTCAGTTTACCTCCCAGTTTTGGAAATCATTTCAAAAGGGACTCAGTACTTAGGTCAAGCTTAGCACAACATTTCACCTACAAACAGATGGTCAGGCCGAGCGGACCATTCAGACACTTGAGGATATGTTGAGAGCTTGTGTGATTGATTTCAAGGGTAGTTGGGATAACCATTTGCCTCTCATTGAGTTTTCATATAACAACAGTTATCATTCCAGCATTCAGATGGCTCCGTTTGAGGCTCTCTATGGGCAAAGATGTAGATCGCCTATTGGCTGGTTCGAAGTAAGTGAAGCATTATTAGTGGGACCAGATTTAGTCCATGAGGCCATGGAGAAAGTTCAATTTCTAAGGGACAGGTTGAAAACAACTCAGAGTTGCCAAAAGTCCTATGCGAATGTGATGAGGAGGAAGCATGAGTTTGAAGTTGATGATTGGGTGTTTCTGAAGGTATCTCCTATGAAGGGAGTGATGAGATTCAAAAAAAAAGGGAAACTCAATCCCCTTCATGTTGGTCCGTACCGGATTGTGAGATGTGTTGGCAAGGTGTCCTATGAGTTGGAGTTTCCCTCAGAATTAGCTTCAATTCATCTAGATTTCCAGGTATCGCTCTTAAAGAAGTGTTTGGGTGATCTAGCTCTAGTTGTTCCGGTGGAGAGTGTAGGTGTGAAGGATAGCCTTAGTTATGAGGAGGTTCCAGTGGAAATACTAGATCGTCAGGTTCGAAAGCTAAGAAAGAAAGAAGTAGCCTCAGTCAATGTTTTGTGGAGGAATCAACATGTTGAGGGAGCTACGGGGGAAGCCAAAGCAGAGATAATGGCTAAATACCCACATTTATTCCCTTCTGGCTCAGATTCAGCTTGAGGTGTCAGTTTCCTCCCTAGTACTCTACTCAATTGCATGTCCAATTCATGTGTTCTAGTTTCTTTCATGTCAATGTACGTATGTGTGATCATGAAATTAGTTCAGTCATGAAGTTCAGTCCAGAGTCTGTCACTCCATCAGTTTTTAGCTTAAAAGTTCAGTATTTGGAATGGTAGTTGCATTTCTTGGCTTTTCAGTATGTTCATCTACATTCGAGGACAAATGTTCCCAAGGGGTAGATATTGTAATACCCTGAAACTGCGTAATCCTAGACTTAGGAGTTGAAATGAAAAGTAGCAGAAAAGTCAAAAATTTCTCTCTAAATGACCCGTGGTACGAGTCATTGGACGGTCCAATGACTCATGGTAGCCACCCGTGGTTAGGTTCTGTAGCAGAGGATCCTATGGTGACGGGTCTGGGAATGACCCATTGTTTGATGTAACGGGTCCTTGTGAGTGGGTCGTTGTGAAGGTGGTCCTGGTTATTAAAGGCTGGAATGATTCATGGAATGACTTATTGTTCTAAATAATAATTCGTTGTATGTGCCCGTTGGGAGGATTTCCAAGATTGGAGCAGTGGTGACAACGACTGGAAACGACGATTCATTGGAGTTGGTAATAACTCATTCTGTCCGATCGTGGTAGAAGACCCAAGACAAGAAAATGAGATGAAACAACAAGGGATGTAATGGGTCGTGGGAGTGAGGGACGACTAGTTGTGTTGGTCGTTGCTTCAAACGGTGGCTAATTTCCTGCGAAGTTTAGTAAGGGAAAATCCATAACTTCTAAACCCTAAGCCCTATACTACGTCATCTTATGCTAAGAAAAGGGTGTTTTAAGAGGGTTAAACTCATTCAAAACCCATTCTCTTCCATGAATGCAATCTAGATGTTTCTAAGGGTGATCAAGCTTAGGATTCATCAAGTTCTTCCCCAAAATCCTTTGGGTTTTCAAAAGGGTTTGTTAAATCAGATTGCTCCAAGTATGTAGGGTTATGAATGGGTGTAATCATCCACACCCATGCCCAATCCCTCTTCAATTTATAAAATTCTAGTTGATGAATCTATGGGGTTTTAACCCATCATGTGAATTCTCTAAGTATCAATCATGGGTATGATCTAAGCATGTTTCTAATATTGAATAATGATTAATGGGCATATTTTACAATATTTTCAATTACAAATTATGTTTTCAAGTTTTATAAATTATAATGCCCATCCATGGAATTCATGAAAGTTGAGATCTATAATAAATGTATTCAAGCATGATAAGATGTGTATGATGAAAGTATGATTTCAAATTACCCATGTCCATGTTCATGTTTTCGAATGACCAAGTCTATGTCAAGCATGTATAAGTATTAGACAAGCCCATATGATCAAGTATGTTTCATTATTTATCTAAATTTCATGCTATTAGTTACCACAAGGATTTTGGAGTCTAGACTCCCACTATTTTCAGCTTGTGATATGGTTTTAGCTGAAGGCTCCTCCCGTTATGATTTCGGATTTATGCATGTATGTTATGAGTCAGCTTCGTCACTATATGCTGGTTCAGCTTCATTGAAAAACAATGGAGAGAATATGCATGTTTTTGGGAGTAGTGTCTAGCACCGAGTAGGCTAAGGGTCAGTCAACCTATGCTTGAGAACTACGTGTCAATGTAGGTATGTTAAGATTATTTCGGACCTTCCTTGTGAGCTTCCCCGCCACCAAGAGGCCTTCATCTTGATATTGATATGATAGAAATGTCCTTAGCCCTGGAAAGGCTTTGGATGGCTCTATCCACCTGGGTGTAATAGTCGGGACCACGTAAGCTCTATCGTGGTAATGTCGGTTATATGACGAATCTCCCATTGTTCCTCGTGATTTCAGTCATGCATGTTCATCAGTCATGTTATTATGTTTTCAGCAGGTTTGACCCAATCTTTAGTTGTACTTATGATTATTAGTTTTCAGCTTTGGGTCATTCGATTCAGTTATGATATGTAGCTATGTTTAAAATCATGTTTTTTAGATAATAACATACAAGCCCTACTCTAAGACTCTTATGATGAAATGTTTTATATTATACATGAATACTAATTTTACTTAGCGGTTTTACTTACCTTACCTACTTGGAACATTCCACGTACTGACCGCATACTCTATGTTGTATCATTTCATGATACAGGTTTCGATATTCAGGCTCAGTCCCGTCATTAGCCAGACTCTCTGTATTAGCACCTTCTAGTCTCAGTTTGTGAGTCCTTATCTTCCGAGGGCCTTATCAGTTGTATTTAGTATTTTCAGTTTCAGTCTATAGTGAATTAGTTGGGGATCTTCTCCCATCAACTTGTCGGTAGTAGAGGCTTTTCAGACATAGTATGTATTTCAAGTTCAGCCTTGTGTTATGTATTCAAATGTTATGATATCTTCAGACTTCCGCTATGTATTATATATGTTAGACTTCCGCTTGATTATGTTGGATTCCAATGTCATGTTCATGCCATGGATCGACTTGGAGCCTCTCGGTGTTCTTGGTCTCGTGTCTTGATCCGGACCTATGTTCAGGTCGTGACACAATTCCTAAATGCCCTTTAGCCTCCTAATTATAAGTATGGTGCAAAACCTACCCATAAGCAATACCCTACTAGACACATCTTTGTGGACACCTTAGCACTCAACTATGCTTTGATACCAAGTTTGTCATGCTCCAAAGTTAGGATAGGGCACGACTGGCCCTCTATTCCAAAGGGATTGAGAAGCTGGATATATCATGTCTGTACTGCAATACTTAGGCCAACCAGGCCCCTTTTCATAGATAACTATAAGATAGAAATGAACTGACTAGGTCTCAACCTACATAACAAAAGATAGTATGCCGACAAGACTACAAATGACAAATGAAATAAATTGTGGAAGGCCAGCGAGGCCACATATCAAACTGAAACTATACAACTATATAACTAGTCCACAAAAGCCTGTAAAAGAGTAAACAAACTAAACAACACAGGACAAGGCCCTGACCTACCTATACTGTACAAAAAACTCAATAAAACCAAAACCAAACACATGGATCCTTAATGGAAGGAGCATAGAAACTCTTAGCTAAATCTGGGCTCCAACTATCATGACCCGAACATAGGCCTGGATCGAGACACAGGACAAGGAACCCCGAGGGACTCCAAGTCGACCCATGACATGAACATAGCATCTAACTCAATCATAAAAGCGGAAGATCAACATGATAAACTTAGAGGATATTTGAAAGCATAACATCAAAAATACACATGAATCTGAAGCTGATTACATTCTATGTATGAAAAGCCTCTAATACTGATGAGTTGATGGGACAACACCCCAACTATCTCTCTAAGTCTGAAACTGAATACATAAAGAAAACTAATAAAGCATGGTCCTTGGGAGATGAGGACTCACCAACAGATGTGGGATGCTAACTCTGAAAGGCTGGCTAAGGACGAGGCTGAGTTTGAGTACCAGGGTCTGTATCAAAAAACGATACAACATAGAGTATGTGGTCAGTACGTGGAATGTACCGAGTATGCAAGGTAAATAAAATCATTTAATTAAGTAATATCATTTAAAACATGCATAATATAAAGTATAATAAAAAAATAATATGAGAATAGGCTTG
>JACEIK010002695.1:42535-61290 GCA_018107945.1 Datura stramonium
AGCTCCGGCATTTTTCAACCCGAATGACATATGGGTATGAACGGGTTCACCCATTCATAACCTTATATACTTGGGGAAGAACTGATTTTACCATTCCTTGATTGCCCAAATGAAAGATTGAAGGGAAGCTTGAAGAAAATCGACACTTGATCACCTCCTAAGCCTTCAATATTCATTCATGGATGTGAATGATCCTAGGAGGGATTTACCCTTCACAAAATACTTCATTTCGAGCCTTAAATAACGTATTTTAGAACCCTAGGACTTAGGAATGACGAAAATACCCTTAATAAATTTCCTAAAAATTTTGCACTGCCAGTGACAACGGACGACAGAACGATCCACTGTTACATCCTACGTCCGTCATTACCACTCATTGTTACTCCTTGAGTTTAGGTCTATGATCCCTCACCACGACTGGATAAGACAGGTCGTTACTAGCTCCAACGACTCATTACTTCCATTCGTCTTCACCACTGCCTCTAATCTGAGATCCCTTCGCACGACTGTTGACCACGGCCTATTGTTACCTACAATGGGTCATCCGATGACTCGTTACTTCCTCCTTGACTAAGGGCCAGTCTCAAAATAGCTCAATCCAATGACTCTTTACATCAAACCATGGGTCGTTCCTTAACCCATTACTGCTAACTCTGAACCTGTAGTACCTCACCATGGACTCACCCAACGGGTAATTGATCGCACCAAAGATCTGTACCATGACCCATTCTATGAAAATTTTCCAGATTTCTGCCACTTTCCATTTTAACATCCCGGGTCTAATCTTGGGTACTTCCGGGGTATTACATCTCCCCCTTGGGAACATTCATCCTCGAGTGTGGGAAAACATACAGAAAATAGAGAAATGCAATCATCATACTTAATTACTGATCATATAAGTTGAAACTGATGTAATGACTAACTCTGATTTAAACTACATGACTGAACTAAATTCATGAATCATACATACATTCATATACATGAAAGAAACTGGTGTACATGAACGGAACACGAAACTATATAGAGTTTTAGGGCAAAAACGGATACCTCAAGCTAGAACTGAGTTGGTAGAGAATAAACGTGGGTATCTAGCCATCCTGTCTGCTTCGGCTTCCCATGTATGTCACGACCCGAACAGAGGCCCAAATCACAACACAAGACAAGGAGCTTCGAGAGACTCCCAGACGACCCATGGCATGAACATACATCAAACTCGACCAATAAGACTGAAGAATCAATATGATAATCTTAGCGGAAATCTAAAAGAAAAAAAATATCAGAATACACATCTGAAGCTGAATACATCCTTTTGTCTGAAAAGCGTCTAAACATGATGAGTTGATGGGATAAGACCCTAACTAACTAGAATAAGCTTCAACTTGAAAATACATAGAGAAATCTGAGTAAGCATGGTCCTCGGGAGATGAGGACTCACCAACAAGTGTAAGATGCTAACTCTGAAGACTGGCTATGAACGGGGCTGAGTCTGAGTGTTGGGTCTTGTATTATGAAACGATACAACATAGAGTATGCGGTCAGTACGTGGAATGTACCGAGTATGAAAGGTAAGTAAAACCGCTCAAATAAGTAAAATCATTTAAGAAAATGCATAATGTAAACATAAACAATAAGAATCTGAGAGTAGGGCTTGCATGCATTCTTTCTAAAATCGTGATCTCATCATAACATAACATAACATAGCATTATAACTGAATCGATTGACTCAAAACTGAAATCTAATAGCCATGAGTAAAACTGAACATTGAGTCAAACCTGCTTTAGAACATATATAGATATATAAATCTCATGAATGGTGAACATGCATAACTTAAATCATGAGGAACAATGGGAGACTCGTCTTTTAACCGACATACCACAATAGAGATTATGTGGTCCAACTATCACATGCAAGTGGGAAGAGCCGTCCAAAGTCTTTCCAGGGCTAGGGATGATACCATGATATCGATATCAAACTCGTGGCCCAATAGGGCAGGAGATAACTCACAAGGGAGGTCCCGAAGTAGTATATATAAGTATAAACCTGCGTTGGCGCGTAGTTAAGAAGCATAGGGTTCTCGACCCTTAGAATACTCGATGCTAGACACTACTACCAAAAACATGCATATACTCCCCATCATTTCCCATCAAAGCTTATCATCATCAATTAACGAAGCTCAATAATCAAATACATCTCAAAAATGAAATCATGCATATGAGAAGCTTTAGCTCAAAACATACCACAAGCTGAAAGATAATTGGGAGTTTTCACTGCAAAACCATGTGGTAAGCTTAATTCGAGAAAATCACGAATCATACTTGAACATGTGGGCATTGCCCAATACCTTAACATGCTTGAAAATACTCAATTCACATTGAAAACATGATTATAAACATGGGTAGATTGAAAACATGATTTTTATCATAATATCTCATCATAATCATACATTCATCACATATCTCATCTTTCATGAACTTTCTATAATTGGGCATTTTGATTTAATAAACTTAAAGCATGATTTTTCATTGAAAATAACATAAAACTTTCCCATGAATCATAATTCAATAGTATATACATATTTAAATCATACCCATGTAGAGAATTAGAAATTTCATGCAGTGGGTAAAAACCCCATAGATTTGATATAGTAAATTCATGATTTAGAGAGGGAATGGGCATGGGTATGACAGGATTCACCCTTTCATAACCCTACATACCGGATTGAAGCTGATTCTTACACTTCTCTGATTACTCAAGGTGGAATTGAAGAGAACTTGAAGAAGAACAAGATTTCTCAGCTCTCGAACTTTCTATCTTTGCATACATGAATGAGAATGGCCTAAATTGAACTTAACCCTCATAAAAGTCATCATTCATAACTTAAAACAACATAGTTTAGGCCTTGGGAACTTAGGAATTATGGAAAAACCCTTACTAAATTTGAAGAAAATAACTGCCAATCAATCCCCATGAGGGACATGATGACTCGTCATCTCTGACCATGACTCGTGGCATCATCCGTCAAGTGCACTACTTATCAAGTCATCTGGCCTCATCACGGGTGACTTCACAATGTGTTATTGGTGACCACGACTTGTGGTCACCACTCGTCACGTACAATGGCTGTAATTTCAATCAGACCTTTCCCTGCTGGCCACGACTCATCCCACAAGTCGTGGGGCCTGACCACAACTCGTGGTCACGTCTGTGGGGATCCAAATTCCAAAATTTCAACTAACCTTCTGAGCCTCAGCAAGAGTCACATCATGAATTATGGTCTACTCCCACGGGTCACCTCACGACCTATTCTGTGTCCTGATGACAGTTTTAAATTTTTCTCCATTTCAACTCCCAGGATTAATCTTTGGGCTTCAAGGTATAAAAATATCTACCCCTTGGGAATATTCATCCTCGTATGTTGGAAAACATATAGAAAAGTAGAGAAATACAATCATCATATTCAAATACTAATCGTTTAAGCTGAAAACTGGTGAAATGACTATCTCTGATTCATACAACATAGCTGAACTGAATTCATGAATCATACATACATCCATATACATAAATGAAACTTGGGCACATGAACTGAACATGCAAACTAATTTGAGTTGTAGGTCAAAACTGATACCTCAAGCTGGAACTGAGCCGGTAGAGAATAAATGTGGGTATCTAGCCATCATGTCTGCTTCGTCTTCCCACATAGCACCTTCAACGTGCTGATTTCTTCGTAAAACTTTGACTGAAGCTACTTCCTTGTTCCTTAGCCTTCGAACCTGACGATCCAGTATTTTTACTGTAGCCTCCTCATAACTAAGGTTGTCTTTCACACCAACACTGTCCACCGAAACAACAAAAGATGGATCACCCAAACTTATTTAAGAGCGATACATGGAATACAGGATGCACAGAAGTTAATTCTAAGGGAGACTTTGATCCATTTTCAACCTGTCTCGTATGAGTTGGACCTTCTCCATAGCCTCATGGACTGAATCTAGTCCTATCATCGCATCTTCACCAACTTCAAACCAACTAATAGGCGATCTACATCTCCGCCCATAGAGAGCCTCAAATGGAGCCATCTAAATACTAGAATGGTACTTGTTATTGTATGCAAACTCGATAAGAGGCAAATGATCATCCCAACTACCTTTGAAGTCAATCACGCATGCTCTCAACATGTCCTCGAGAGTCTAAATTGTCCTCTCTTCTTGGCCATCAATTTGCGGGTGAAATGTTGTGTTGAGCTTATCTTGAGTACTAAGTCCTTTTTGAAAAAACCTCCAAAACTAAGAGTTGAATTGGGTACCATTGTGATATGATGGACAAGGGCACTCCATTCAATTGATACTAGCTCTTGTATATATAGTTTGGCATAGTCCTTCCTCGAATTTGTGGTTTTGACCGGTAGAAAATGAGCAGCCTTGGTCAACCTGTCCACCACAACCCAAATGGAGTCATATTGTGGATGAGTACAAAGTAAACCTGTGATGAAGTCCATATTAATTTATTCCCACTTCCAAGTAGGAATACTTGAAGAACGCCTCCTTGTCTATGGTGTTCAACATTTACTTGCTGACAGTTTGGGCTCCTAGCTACAAATTCTACGATGTCCTTCTTCATGCCATTCCACCAATAGACTTCTCTTAAGTCACGGTACATCTTGGTGGCACCTAGATGGATAGAATACTTGGATACATGAGCCTCGTGCAACATCTGGCTCCTCAAATCATCCACATCCGGAACACTAAGCAACCCTAGTATCAAAACACATCATCTCCCCCTTTGGATAAGAACTCTACCTTCTGATTTTGAACCGCTTCCTTCAACTTTACGAAAATTGGGTCCTCATCTTGTCTAGCTTTTACATCAGTCACCAATGACAATTTTGATCCATTTTGAACAACAACACTGCCATCGGTCGAGTCAACCAACCTAACTCCCAACCTTGTGAGTCGATGCACATCCTTCAACCAACTCCTTCTTCCCCTCACTAACATGAAACACACTCTCCATAGAGTCTATTAAGTGCATTTGCTACTACACTGACCTTACCCGAATGGTAAAGCACAGTAATATCATAGTCCTTGAGTAGCTCCAACCACCTTCTTTATCGAAGATTGAGATCCTTTTAATTAGACACATATTGTAAACTCTTATGGTCCGTAAACACATCCACATGAACCCCGTACAAATAATGTCACCATATCTTCAATGCGAATACCACCGCAGCCAATTCAAGGTCATGGGTCAGGTAATTCTTCTCATGAATATTTAGTTGTCTGGAGGTATATGCTATACCCTTCCCATGTGGCATCAACACACACCCCATATCCGATCCTTAAAGCATCACAATACACCACGGACCCATCGGTACCCTCGGGTAGGGTCAACACCGGTGCTGAAGTGAGTCGAGTCTTCAACTCTTCGAAGCTCTTCTTACAAGCCTCTGACCATTGGAATTTCACTTTCTTATGGGTCAATTTGGTCAAAGGTGCTGCAATCGATGAGAAACCTTCCATGAATCTTCGATAGTAGCTAGCTAAACCCAAGAAGCTCCAAATATCCGAAGGATTCACAGGTTTAGGCTAATTCTTCACCGCTTCTATTTTTTGAGAATCCACCTTTATGCCTTCACTTGATACCACATGGCCCAAAAATGCCACTAAGTTCAACCAAAACTTGCACTTGCTATATTTGGCATACATATAGCGATCCTTGAGAGTCTATAGCACCACCCTCAAATGAGCAGCACGCTCCTCCTCGCTCAGAGAGTATATAAAGATGTCGTCAATAAACACAATCACAAAACCTATCAAAGTATGGATTAAACGCCCTGTACATCAAGTCCATAAAAGACACAGGAGCATTTGTTAGTCCAAAAGAAATAACTACAAACTCATAATGACCATACCACATCCTGAAGGTTGTCTTCGAGATATCGCTCTCCCGAACTTGAGCTGATGGTACCTGGATCTGAGATCTATCTTCGGAAAGCACTTGGCACCCTGAAGCTAGTCAAATAAATAATCAATCCTGGGTAGAGGATACCTATTCTTGATGGTGACTTTGATTAATTGCCAATAGTCAATACACATACAAAGAGAACCATCCTTCTTTCAGAAAAAGAGAACTGGTGCATCCCATAGGGACCTACTCGGTCTAATGAAACCTTTATCTAACAAGTCCTTCAACTTTTCCTTAAACTCCTTTAGTTCTTCTGGAGACATTCTATAGGGAGGAATAGATATAAGTTGCGTGTCAGAAAGAAGGTCAATATCAAAATCTATCTCCTGCCCGGGAGGGATTCCTGGTAAATCATCTGGGATGACTTCTGGATACTCACATACTATTGGAACTGTCTGGACAGTCGGGGTCTCGCACGTCGCATCCTTAAACCTAACTAGATGGTATACACAACATTTGGAGATCACCTTTCTGGCCTTAAGGTAGGAAATGAAATGACCTACAGAAACAGCTGAACTACCCTTTTATTCCAAGACTGGCTCACCCAGAAATCTGAACTGTACTGCTCGAGTTCTACAATTAACTAAGGCATAAAATGCAAATATCCAATCCATGCCGAGGATAACATCAAAATCGTTCATGGATAACTTTATCAAATCTACTGAGGTGACTTTCTGAAGGATTGAGATCAGGCAACCTCTACATACCCGTCTAGCTACAACTGAATCACCTACAGGAGTAGAGACTGAGAAGGGTTCTGACAAGACTTCGGGACTGACTCCGAAGCTACTAGCCACATAAGGTGTCACAAAAGACAAGGTAGCCCCTGGATCTAACAAAGTGTCACGACCTGAACGGAGGCCTGGATTGTAGACATGGGATAAGGGACACCGAGAGACCCCAAGTCTACCCATGACATAAGCATATATCTAACTCATTCGATAAACTGAAGATATCCTCAACATAACTCAGTGGAAGTCTAACGCAACATAAAATCAGAATAAATATCAAAAGCTAACATATACATAAGTCTGAAAAGCCTCTAATTTGGAAGAGTTGATGGGACAAGACCCCAACTAACTCAACAATACTGAAACTGGAAATGCAGAAAGAAACTGAAATTCTAATCCTCTGAGGATGAGGACTCACCAGTCCTGAGCAGATATGAACTTCGGAAAGTGGACTAAGATTAGGGTTCAAGTTTCGAACCGGGTCTTGTATCATGAAATGATACAACATAGAAAGTATGTGGTCAGTATGTGGAATGTACAGTGTGTGCAAGGTAAGTAAAACTTCTTAATTATAATAAATCATTTAAAACATTTCATAACATATCATAAGCTTTAAAATCAGAGGGGAGGGACTACATGCATTCATTCTGAAATCCTAATCTTTTCATGATATGGCCATGCATAGCTTTATTACATCATAACTACCTCGAATGACTCAAAGTTGATATATGACATGTATAGAAAAGCCGAACAATGATTCAAACCTTTCTTTCAGAACATGAATGCTTAAAGTAATAATCATGATTAATGAATATGCAAATCTGAATCATATAGACAATGTAGACTCATCACTTAATGGACATACCACGATAGAGCTTACATGGTCCCGACTATCACACTCAAGTGGGCAGAGCCATCCAATACCTTGCCAGGGCTAAGGACGGTACCATGATATCGACATCAAGCTCAAGGGCCATTAGGGCCGGGATAGATCAAAAGGGAGGTCCCAATAATATAATAGTATCAACCTACGTTGCTGCGTAGTTCTGGGGCATAGGGTGATCAACCCTTAACCCGCTCGGTGCTAGACTCTTCTCCCAAAAACATGCAATGCTCTACATCGTATATAATGAAGCTCAACATCGTCTATTGAAGAAGCTCAATATGAAATCATGCATAACTCAACATAGTATGAAATGAAGCTCAACATTGTCTATTGAAAAAGCTCATTAATGAAATCGTGCATAGAATCGACATCATATGAAAATGAAGCTCAACATTGTCCTTTGACAAAGTTCAATAATGAAACACATCTCAAATATGAAACACATCTCAATTATGAATTTATGCATATGAGAAGTTTTATTTCGAAACATACCACAAGCTCAAATATAGGTGGGAGTATCTACTTCGAATCATGTGGTAAGCTACATGTAGGAATATTTAACTCAACATACCACAAGCTAAAAGTATGAAATTCAAGGACACTTTGTTCCAAAAAATGTCGTAAGCTTATTTCGAAAAAAAATCATTATTTTAAATCAACATGTGGGCATTGCCCAAAGATTTATCATACTTGGATCTACTCAATTCATTTCGAAAACATCATAATCATGGGTAGCTTTAGAAACATGTTTTTCATGATCAAATCTGATCATCATCACACATTCATCATTATTCTCTTCTCTCATGAACTTCTCATCTATGGGCATTTAATATCATAATGTAGAAAATAGAATTTTTGATTAAAAATAATTGAAAATATGCCCAAGATTCACAATTCATTGACATAAACATAATCGAATCGTACCCATGTGTAGAAATTGAAGAATCATGCAATTGGGTAAAAACCCCATAACTTGATCAAATGAATTTCTTATACTAGACAAAGATTAGGCATGAGTGTGGAAGAAAACACCCACTCATAAATCTACATACCTGGGAGGGATGGTTTTACCACTTCTCTAATTTCCCAAGATGAGATTCCAATGGGTACCTTGAAATTTTGCCTTGAATCACCTCTTCAACCCTTCAAACTTGCATGCATGCAAAGAATGACTTAGAGTAGAATTTTCTCCTCTCAAAACCCCTCAAAACGAGCCTTAACCGACATAGTATAGGGCCTTAGGATGAAGGAATAATGGAAATACCTTTACTGATTATGCCAAAAAGTTGTTCACTAGTCCAAACAATGAACAAACCAATGGGTCGTTGGAGGATACCACGACCCGTGGTAACTTTCCGTGCTACACACTATCCCAACCTTCTCTTGGATTCACATCACGAATAGACAAGAATACTCATCCTTAGATACCATGAGTCGTTCCTTCGATCGTTGTCTCCTCTTCTGAATTTTCTAAACTCCTTCACAACGAGCCTCACCAGAACTCGTTGTACCCTCCAATGGGTCGTGGTATCCGTCCGTCGAGTCTACTGTAAAAGTTCACTTCCTTACCATGACTCCAGACAACGGATCGTTCTTAGTAGCAACGAGTTGTTATAATGCTCATTGTTTACACTGCCACCAGGCCTGACCCCTTCCCACGACTACTCACAACAGCTCGTGGTTACATACCATGAGTCGTTGTACCTCTCGTTTTGTAACTTTTCCCCAACTTTTAGATGTTTTGAATTTTTAATTCCCGGTTCTACTCTTAGGTACTTCCGGGGTTATACAATATCTCCCCCTTGGGAACATTCGTCCTAGAA
Organism: Datura stramonium; assembly: GCA_018107945.1. Classification (NCBI taxonomy): domain Eukaryota; kingdom Viridiplantae; phylum Streptophyta; class Magnoliopsida; order Solanales; family Solanaceae; genus Datura; species Datura stramonium. Next base: position 51,938 of record JACEIK010002695.1, read on the forward strand.
TGTATGAAACAAGAAGAAAAAAGAAACATGCAATTACCATAATCAAATACTGATCACTTAAATCGAAATTTCTACGGAATGACTACCTCCGATTCGTAACACATAGCTGAACTGATCTTATTGTTCACATACATATTCATACACATGAAAGAAACTTGAACACATGAACTGAACATGAAAAATAGAGTCATAAAGCATAACTGATACCTCAAGTCGGAACTAAGCTGGTAGAGAATAAATGTGGGTATTTAGCCTTCATATCCGCTTCGGCTTCCCACGTGGCTCCTTCAACATGCTTATTTCTCCATAACACCTTCACTGATGCTACCTCTTTATTCCTCAACCTCCAAACCTGACGATCCAAGATTGCAACTGGAATTTCCTCATAACTGAGGCTATCTCCCACACCAACGCTTTCCGCCGGGACAACTACAGCTAGATCACCCAAGCACTTTTTCAAGAGCGATACATGGAATACAGGATGAACTTAAGATAACTCTGATTGCAAGTCCAAATCATACGCTACCTTACCAACTCTTCTCATAACCCGTTAGGGACCAACATAGCGGTGATTGAGTTTCCCTTTCTTTCTGAACCTCATGACTCCCTTCATCGGAGAAACCTTTAGAAACACCCAATCTTCCACCTCGAACTCCAACTCTCTCTTCCTCACATCATCATATGACTTTTGACGACTCTGAGCGGTTTTTAGCCTGTCCCTTGTCAGCTAAACCTTTAGCATGGCCTCATGAACCGAATCAGGCCCTATCATAGTGGCTTCCCCAACTTCAATCCATCTGATGGGCGACCTACACCTCCATCCATAAAGAGCCTCGAATGGTGCCATTTTGATACTAGAGTGATAGATGTTATTATAAGGAAACTCGATCAAGGGAAAGTGATCATCCTAATTACCTTTGAATTCCATAACACATGCCCTCAACATATCCTCGAGGGTCTGGATTATTGGTTCTGCCTGGCCGTCTATTTGTGGATGAAAGGCTGTATTTAGCTTAAGTTGAGCCCCAAGACCCTTTTGAAAAGACCACCAGAATCGGGAGGTAAACTGAGTACCTCGGTCTGATATAATAGAAAAGGTCACTCCATGAAGTCGAACCAACTCCCGAATATACAATTTTGCATAATCATCCGCTGAATCTGTGGTTTTGACTGGTAGGAAGTGTGCAGCCTTAGTCAACCTGTCGACCACCACCCAAATGGAGTAATATTGCCGGCGAGTACGTGGTAGGCCTGTAATGAAACACATATTAATCTCTTTCCACTTCCAAGTGGGAATGCTGATATCCTGAAGTACGCCTTCCGACCTTTGATGCTCAACTTTCACTTGCTGACAGTTCGGGCACTTGGCTACGAATTTTGAAATATCCTTCTTCATGTCATTCCACCAATATATTTCCCGCAAGTCATGATACATCTTGGTCGCACCCGGATGGATAGAATACCTGGACCCATGTGCCTCATGTAATATCTGATACCGCAAAATCATCGACATTTGGAATGCATAGACGACCCTAGTACCGCAACACCCCATCTCCCCCTTAGGAGAAAACCTCCACCTTTTGACTCCGAACGACTTCCTTCAGCTTTACCAACACCGAATCCTCAACTTGCCTAGCTTTTATGTCCACTACCAAAGAGGATTCTGATCCATTCCGCACAACAACGCTGCCATCAGTAGAGTCGACCAATCTAACTCCCAACCTCACAAGTCGATGAACATCTTTCACCAACTCCTTCCTTCCCTCGTCCACATGGGACACACTCTCCATTGAGAGCCTACTAAATGTGTCCGCTACCACATTATCCTTCCTCGGGTGGTAAAGGACACTCATGCCATAGTCCTTTAGTAGCTCCAACCACCTCCTTTGTCGAAGATTAAGATCTTTCTCCGTGAACACATATTGTAAGCTCTTGTGATCCGTGAAAACATCCACGTGGACCCCATACAAGTAATGCCACCATATCTTCAAAGAGAATACCACCGCGGCCAACTCAAGATTATGGGTCGGGTAATTCTTTTCATGAACTTTCAATTGTCTTGAGGCATATGCTATCACTTTCCCATGCTGCATCAACACACACCCGAGTCTGACTCGCGAAGTATCACAATACACAACAAAGTCATCCGTACCCTCGGGTAGGGTCAACACTGGTGCTGAAGTGAGTCGAGTCTTCAATTCTTGGATCCTTTTCTCACAAGCCTTTGACCATTGGAACTTTACCTTTTTTTGGTCAACTTGGTCAATAGGGCCGCAATTGATGAAAAGCCCTCAACGACTCTTTGGTAATAACCCGCTACGTCCAAAAAGCTCCTGATATCTAATGGGTTCACTGGTCCGGGCCAATTCTTTACCGCCTCGATCTTTTGAGAATTTACCTTTATGCCCTCACTCGATACCACATGATCTAGAAATGCCACGGAGTCCAACCAAAATTCACATTTGTTGAACTTTTCATACAACTGCCAATACTTGAGGGTCTGAAGCACTACTCTTAAGTGAGCAACATGCTCCTCCTTGCTCCAAGAGTATATGAGGATATTGTCGATAAACACAATCACGAACATGCCTAGATATTCCTTGAACACCCTGTTCATTAGATCCATAAAAGTTATAGGGGCATTGGTTAGTCCAAAAGACATAACAAAAAATTTGAAATGACCATATCGAGTCCTAAAGGCGATTTTTGGGATGTCACTCTCCCGAACCCTGAGCTGATGATACCCGAACCTAAGATCGATCTTGGAGAAACACTTGGAACCCTGAAGCTGGTCAAACAAATCATCAATCTTGGGTAAGGGGTACGTGTTCTTGATGGTAACCTTGTTCAACTGCCAATTATCAATAAACATATGAAGGGAACCATCCTTCTTTCGAACAAATAACACTGGTGCACCCCATGGAGACTTACTTTACCTAATAAAGCCCTTATCTAACAGGTCCTTCAGCTGATCCTTCAACTCTTTTAGCTCGGCTGGAGCCATTATGTAGGGTGGAATGGATATAGGTTGCGTGTCGGGCAGAAGATCTATACCAAAATCAATCTCCTACTCGGGAAGGACACCTAGCAAATCATCAGGAAATACCTCTGGATATTCATGTACTATTAGGACTGACTAGATGGTCGGGGTCTCGGAATTGATGTCCTTAACCCAGACTAGATGGTACATGCAACCCTTGGAGATCATCTTTCTGGCCGTAAGGTTGGAAATGCATCGACCTATAGGCACAACTGAACTACCCTTCCATTCTAAGACTGGCTCACCAAGGAATCTGAACTCTACTGACCGGGTTCTACAATTAACTGAGGAATAGCATGCATATAGCCAATCCATTATGAGAATAACATTGAAATCAGTCATGGCTAACTCTATTAAATCTACTGAGGTGACCTTATGAAGCACTGAGACTGGACAATCTCTATACACCCATCTAGCTATAATTGAGTCACCTACTGGAGTAGAAACTGAGAAGGGATCTGACAAGACATCGGGACTGACTACGAAGCTACTGGCTATATAAGGTTTCACAAAACACAAGGTATCCCTCGGATCTAGAAAATCATACAATCAACATGAAAAACTCTCAATATACTGGTGACTACATCTGGTGAGGCCTCCTACTCCTAACGGGTGGCTAAGGCATAGAATCTGTTCTAGCACTGCCCTCCAGCTATGCTAGTAGATGTCCCCTGATGTGCTGTGCGTGGGGGAGGGGCTGATGAACTAGAAGCTAGGGCTCGACCCCTAACCTGATCCTGTCTCGGAGCTTGACAATCTCGAAGCATGTGTTCGGGCTTCCCACACATGAAAAAAGCACCTGAACTTACCAAGCACTGGCCTGTGTGCCCTTGACCACATCAGCGACAAGATGGGATGCTAGAATCTACGGGTCTGCTGCTCTGACCCCTCGTTCCTGATGCTCTCCCTCTCTGATCATGTCTGGGTCTGGATGGAACACTCAGTTCCGAAGATGCAGGGGCTGATGATCTCTTGTGTGTCTGCTGTCGGTGCCCACCACCGGACCTTTGTTGAGAGAATCTGTGATTCGTGGTCCTGGCCCTCTTGGCCTCCCTCTCTCTGGAATATTCCGCCTCCATCTGTTGGGTGTACAACACTATGCAAGGGAAGTCCATATCCTGGTGGAGCATAGCCGTCCCACAGTCCTTATCCAAATACCCTTCTATACCATGCACAAATTTGGTCACCCGCGCCCTCTAGTCTGCCACTAACTGTGGGGCATACTTCGATAGGTGAGTGAACTCAAGGGCATATTCCTGAACAGTCATTCTTCCTTGCTTTAAATTTACAAACTCATCTGCCTTCAACTCCCTTATCTCCCGAGGAAAGAACCGATCTAGGAATGCAACATGAAACTCCTCCCATATGATCGGAACTGCTCCTGCGATCCTGCTGTCCTTTCATTGGCGGAACTATATATGCGAAACCCCCTTTAACTGGTAGGAGGCCAACTATGTGCACTCAACACTACTCACCCCCATAACCTGGGTGATCTTGACAATCTAATAAATGAAATCATGCGGGTCCTCATCTACCTTGGACCCCAGAAACTCCAGTGGGTTCATTCTCAAGAAATCTCTAACTCTGGTCGCCGCTGCATTGCCGTTTTGAGGAACATGCACAACGGCTTACTGATTGACCTGAGTGGTCAAGGCCTGCACGAGCATCTGATAGTGGCCCGGAACTCAGCATGAGAGACTGGCTCCAGTGCTTGAGGCTCCTGAATTGGTGGGGTTGGCTGGTTCCCATAACCATTTCTATCCTCGTGGCCTTCACCACCTCCATTCCTCCTTCCATTCATTCTTCGAGGTTCCATGATTCTACAATCACGAATAGCATGAATTAGAAGGATAGAAAGACTTCTCATCACACGACATAGATCATGAAAGAAGGGAACATTTCCTAAACGTCTAGTAGCCTCTTCGTCATAAGTGTGGCGCACTTCACACCCATGAAAAAGACTCTACTTAACGCGGCTTTCAGACTCTGCAGGACTCATCAAACCTATTTCTCTAATACTAAGTTTTTCACAACCCGAATGGAGGCCCAGATCACAGACACGGGACGAGAGACCCCAAGTCCACCCATGGAATAAGCATACATCTAACTCATTCGATAACTTGAAGAAATCCTCAAATTCACTCATCGGAAGTATAACTCAACATAACATCATAATAAACATCCGAAGCTAACATATACATAAGTCTGAAAAGCCTCTAATCTGGACGAGTTGATGGGACAAGACCCCAACTAAATCAACAATACTGAAACTGGAAATGTAGAAAGAAACTGAAAGTCTAGTCCTTAAAGTATGAGGACTCACCAATCTTGAGCAGATATGATCTTTGGAAAGCTGACTAAGATCGGGGCTGAAGCTGCGAATCGGGTAGTGTATCATGAAACAATACAACATAGAAAGTATGCGGTTAGTACGTGGAATGTACAGAGTATGCAAGATAAGTAAAACCTCTTAAGTACAATAAATCATTTAAAATAGTTCATAACATATCATAAGCTTTCAAATCGGAGGGGAGGGACTACATGCATTCATTATGAAATCCTAATCTTTTCATGATATGACCATGCATACCTTTATAACATCATAACTGAATTGAATGACTCAAAGCTGAAATATGACATGTATAGAAAAGCTGAACAATAAGTCAAACCTTGCTTTTAGATCATGCATTCTTAAAGTAATAATCATGAGTAATGAATATGCAAATCTAAAACATATAGACAATGTGAGACTCGTCACTTAACCGACATACCACGATAGAGCTTACGTGGTCCCGACTATCACACTCAAGTGGGAAGAGCCGTCCAAGACCTTGCCAGGGATAAGGAAGCTACCATGATATCGATATCAAGCTCATAAGCCATTAGGGCCGGGGGTAGCTCACAAGGGAGGTCCCAATAATATAATAGTATCAACCTACGTTGGCGCGTAATTCTGGGGCATAGGGTGATTGACCCTTAACCCTCTCGATGCTAGACTCTTCTCCCAAAAATATGCAATGATCTACATAGTATACAATGAAGCTCAACACCGTCTATTGATGAAGCTCAAGATGAAATCATGCATAACTCAACATCATATGAAATGAAGCTCAACATTGTCTATTGAAAAAGCTCATTAATGAAATCATTCATATACTCAACATCATATGAAAATGAAGCTCAACATTTTCCTTTTACAAAGCTCAATAATGAAACACATCTCAATTATGAATTTATGCATCTGAGAAGCTTTATTTTGAAACATACCACAAGCTCAAATATAGGAGGGAGAATCTACTCCAAATCATGTGGTAAGCTACATGTAGGAATATTTAACTCAACATACCACAAGTTAAAATATGAAATTCAAGGAGACTTTGTTCCAAAAAATGTGGTAAGCTTTTTTCGGAAAAAAATCATCATTTTAAATCAACATGTGGGCAATGTCCAAAGCTTTATCATACTTGGATCTACTGAATTTATTTTGAAAACAATATCATAATCATGGATAGCTTTAGAAACATGCTTTTCATATCACACATTCATCATTACTCTCTTCTCTCATGAACTTCTCATCCATGGGCATTTAATTTCATAATTTAGAAAACATAAATTTTTATTGAAAACAATTTAAAAATCTGTTCAAGCTTCAAAATTCATAAACATAAACATAATCTAATCGTACCCATGTGTAGAAATTGAAGAATCATGCAATTGGGTAAAAAACCCATAACTTTATCATATGAATTTCTTATACTAGATACAGATTCGGATTGGGTGTGGAAGAAAAGACCCACTCATAACCCTACATACCTGGGAGGGATGGTTTTATCACTTCTCTAATTTCCCAAGATGAGATTATAATGGAAACCTTGAAATTTTGCCTTGAATCACCTCTTCAACCCTTCAAACTTGCATGCATGAAAAGAATGATTAGAGTAGGCTTTTCCCCTCTCAAAACCCCTCGAAATGAGCCTTAAACGACGTAGTATAGGGCCTTAGAACGAAAGAATGATGAAAATACCCTTACTGATTATGCAGAAAAATTGTTCACTGGGCCAAACAATGGAAGAACCAACGGGTCGTTGGAGGATACCACGACCCGCTGTACCTATTTGTGCTACGCACGGTTCCAACCTTCTTTCGGATTCACACCATGGATAGATAGGATGACTCATCCTTAGATACCACGAGTCATTCCTTTGATCGTTGTATCCTCTTCTGAATTTTTTGAACTCCTTCACAACGAGCCTCACCACAACTCGTTGTACCCTCCAACGAGTCGTGGTATCTGTCCATCGAGTCCACTGTAAAAGTTCACTTTCTTACCACGACTCTAGACAACGGATCGTTCTTAGTAGCAATGAGTCATTATAACGCTCGTTGTTTACACTACAACCAGGCCTGACCCCTTCCCATGACTGCTCACAACAACTCGTGGTTACATTCCACGAGTCATTGTACCTCTCATTTTTCAACTTTTCCCCAACTTTCAGCAGTTTTGAGATTTTAATTCTCGGGTCTACTCTTAGGCGCTTCCGGGGTTTTACACAAAGCATACATCATGATGGAAAAATCATAACATACCAGTGACCACATTCGGGGAGACCTCCTGCTCCTGGTGGGATGTTAAGGCATAGAAACTTTTCTGGCGCTGACTGCCACCTGTGCTAGTAGATGCCCCCTGCTGTGCTGAGTGTGTGGGAGGGACTACTGAACTAGAAACTCAGCCTCCGCCCCTATCATGATCCTGTCTCGCTGCCAGACAATCTTTGAGCATGTGTCCGGGCTTCCCACTCCCAAAGTAAGCACCTAAACCTATCAAGCACTGGCCAGTGTGCCCCCGACTACATCTGCGACAAGCTGGGATGCTAGAATTTGCTGGTCTGCTACTCTAACCCCTTGAGCATGATGCTCGCCCCCTCTGATAATGCGTAGGCCTAGATGGCACACTCAACACTGAAGAAGCTGGGGCTAATGATCTCTGGTGGGTCTATTGTCGGTGCCCACCACCTAACCTCGGTTGTAAGAACGTGTGACTATCATTCCTGGCCCTCTTGGCCTCCTTCTCTCTCAAATGCGCCGTCTCCATCTTATGGGTGTACAAAACTATCCGATGGAAATCCATATACTAGTGGAGCATAGCAGTCCTACAATCCTTGTCCAAATAGCCTGCCACTCCGTGGATGAACCTGCTCACCCCCACCCTCTAATCACCCACTAACTCTGGGGCGTACATTGACAAGCGAGTGAACTGGAGGGCATACTCCTGCACCGTCATTCTCTCTTGCTTAAGATTCATGAACTCGGCTCCCTTCAGCCCCCTCATCTCACGAGGGAAGATATAATCTAAGAACGCAGCATGGAACTCCTCCCAAGTGACACTACTTTCTCTAGCGGCCCTACTATCTTTCCATTGACGAAACCAGATGTGCGCGACCCCTTTCAATTTGTATGAGGACAACTCCGCACACTCAACTCCATTCACCCCCATGACTTGGGTGATTTTTACAATCTCATCAATGAACTCGTGCGGTTCCTCATCTACTTTTGACCCAAGGAATTCTGGCGGGTTCATTCTCAAGAAATACCTAACTCGAGCTGCCGCCTCATTTCCATTTTGAGGGACATGCGCGACTACCTGCTAGTTGACCTAAGCGGTCAAGGCCTGCGCTAGCATCTGAATAGCTTCCCCAAAGTCAGCATGGGCAACCGACTTCGGTGCATGGTGCTCCTGAACTGGTGGGACCTGGTGGTGCCTATTTCCATTTCCATGTTCGTGGCCTCCCTGATTCCCATTCCTCCTACCATTTACTCTGCAGGTATCCATGATTCGGCAATCGTGAGTAGCACGAGTTAGAAGGATAGAGAGATTTTTCATCACATGACATAGATCATGAAAGAAGGGAGCATTTCCTAAATATTTTGTAGCCTCTTCGTCATAAGTGTGGCGTGCTTCACACCCATGAAAAAGACTCTACTTAACATGGCTTTCAAATAACCTAGGACACTCCAAACCTATTGCTCTGATACAAAGTTTTTCACGACCCGAATAGAGGCCCGGATCACAACATGGGACAAGAAGCCACAAGAGACTCCAAGTGGACCCATGGAATGAACATACATCTAACTCGACCAATAATACTGAAGAATCAACATGATAATCTTAGCATAAATCTAAAATAATCAAAACATCAAAATACACAATATGGAGCTGAATACATCCTTTTCTCTGAAAAGCCTCTAAACATGATGAGTTGATGTGTCAAGACCCCAACTAGCTGAAATAAGCAGAAAAATAAAAATACATATA
>JACEIK010002695.1:61646-88866 GCA_018107945.1 Datura stramonium
AGTCAAAGTTTCTTTAGAACATATATACATATATATATAAATATATATATCATGAATAGTGAACATGCATAATTGAAATCATGAGGAACAATGGGAGACTCGTCTTTTAACTGAAATACCATGATAGAGCTTACGTGGTCCCAACTATCACACTCAAGGGGGAAGATCCGTCCAAAGCCTTGCTAGGGCAAGGGACAATACCATGATATTGATATCAAGCTCGTGGCCCAATAGGGCAGGGGGTAGCTCACAAGGGAGGTCCTGAAGTAGTATATATATAAGTATAAACCTACGTTGGCGCGTAGTTCTGAGGCATAGGTTGATCGACCCTTAGCCTACTCAATGCTAGACACTACTCCCAAAAACATGCATATGCTCTCTATCGTTTCAAATGAAGTTGTCATGCCCCACCTTGGGAGGCATGACTAGCACCTAGTGCCACACTAGAGTCTGACTGACCTGGCTAGGGTTATGCACGTCTGGTGCATGCCTGCAACTTAATTCAAGAAAAAATAAGCTATATTACAGCTGTAAATACATCCTTCGGTCGACAAGGCCATATAGCCATATGTAAAAGAAACAGCTAACTAATAACAAGCAATAAAAAAGGAATCCTATGCGAGACGAAAAGACCACCATGTTGTCTAGTTTTAGTAGAGTGAAATTTAGGAAACTATAGCTATACTATAGACGACAAGGCAACTATCTAACAGCTAAACAAGGTCCCACACGTCCATCACATGAAGTAAAACATATATAGGCACCACTCGGCCAACAACATAATGAACAAATGGTAATCTATAATCTGCAAGCCTCTAGGAGTGGAATAATGGTTGAGACAGGGCCCTGACCTACCCATAAACTATACAATCAAATGAGCAAACCTTGTAACTATTAGCTCCGGAGGAAGGGATCTAATTGTACTACTGACTCTGGCTGAAAGCTAAGAAGGTCTTGATTCGCGTCTATCCGCAACTAAAGCAAAGTAATGCAGCACCTAAAGGATGGGGGTCAGTACAATATGTAGCGAATATGTAAGGCAGCAAAAGAAAATGACTGAATAATAATGATAATGAAATTGAAAAATTCAATAGGAGGGATAGAGAATTAACTTGATATAACCTTATAACCTGCTGTACNCTAATAGTAAATAGTACAACAAAGAACCTTATCTGGCCCACATAAGCCTAGAAGGTACATCCAGCACAGAATAACCCACTCGGGTCCCCCATAAGCCCTGTCGAGTTCACTTCAATATATATACCCCTAGTCAGGTTAAAATGAGTCAACAAATAACTATAGTTGTCCTACTGGTGCCCTAGGTCTGCAACTGAGCCCACTCGACTCCTGATCTATAGATGCGTTTGAGTTCGGTGGACTCCTGATAACTGCACCTTGGGCACCAGGCTCGACGAGGGTATGATACCGATACGACATAAACATAATAGTCCAGCCATGTAATGGACTGTAATATCACCCTTGGGCCTCTGCGTCATCCCTTGGGATGGCATATCACTCCTTAGTTCAACGTCATATAGCCCCTGATAGGTGACGACACAACTAGTAACCCTGGGGTTGGTCACGGAAGGCTATACAGGGCAGGGTCTATCCCAAACCAAACATAAAGTAATGTTCTCAACTAACAATAGCAGCTAACCAAAATAAATATACTTCTGGCTTTCCTACGAGGGCTCAAGCTGTATTACAATACCATAGAAAGTAACTTGCTGAAGAAATTCGCTTTAACATATCTCGATTGTTGTTTCTTGAATAACCGACGAGTTTCGACTTGTATTTGTCAGCTCTTTTCAACTATAACTTTAATATTGAAATAATGCGTCTAATTTCAATACTAAATTTGGGAAAAATGGTAACTTTTTATACTAATAGAAACTATAATTCAACTTCATAAAATATGGTCGAAAACCTATAATTTCCTGGGAGTTGTAAAGGGAGAAATGCTTACCTAAAGCCCGTGGTTGTTTAGGAATCAATTTGGAGCAATTTTGACAACTTCTACTCGGTGGAGTTTCGATTTTCTTAGCGTATTTTTAAGAAATAACTCCATAGTAATGCTTTCTGTAGGCCTAGAACTCATTACCCGAAGTTAATTTGAGATTGAACGGCGTTTGGTAGCGTAATTGGACAAAAAACGATTGAAATCTTCGTACACTCTTATCTCTGGCTGAGGGAATATGTTGGTAAATGATTAAAATTAAAGCAGGGCTTTATTTATATTAAGGGCGGTTGCTNTAAATGATTAAAATTAAAGGAGGGGCTTTATATATATTAAGGACGGTGGCAGGGGGGCGCGCCATGCTGCCCATAGCGCCAACCACCCGTCCATGCTGTGCTGGCCAGTGTGTTGCTGGATGGCGCGTCGCACTAGCCCTGTGCGAGCTGGTTCCGTCCGAACCCATTTTTGAGGCTTTTTATACACGCGTCACGCTCTCTTTATTCGCCACAAATCTATGCATACTCTTATTAATCATTAACATTTACTGGGTGTAACAATTCATGCCCATGTTCTTCAAACACATCTATGGAGAAAAGAGTGTCCTCTAATGGTTCATCCTTCTGCGAGAGGACAGATTCAAGATCATTGTCTTTATGCTAGTGTAATCTTCGATTTCAAAAAGAAGCTGGATCAATCTTTTGGATTGAGGACAATTCTTTGCATGGTGTCCAATCTTGTTGTAGATGAAGCATCTGTCATTCTTTTGGAACTTTCCCGGACCTTTTCTCCTGAAGTATTTTGTATGCTTGGTGAATTTGTATCTTACACTTGAAGGCCATGGCTATTTGAATTTCCTAAACCCTCTTCGTCTTCTAGGGGTATGGCAAGAGAAATTAGACCTAGTGATTGGGTCAGTTTTGCTGCATACTTTATCAAAGGTTAGCTTATTGTGCATGATCTGCTTTAAAACAGATCTCTTTGTGCAAATATCCTCCAGTTCCGTAACACCCCAAAAGTCCCTAAGACTAGAACCTAGGTTTGGATTTGATCATGCATAGAATAATGGAAAATGCCTCAGAACATGTCTCAGTATGATTTGTATGCTCATGGTACGAGTCATACCAAGGACCTGTAGTATGATGTCCAAAAAAATTTGTTTGGAACCATGACAAAAACCTATGATTTGTACCTAGATTGTACGATTCATACTTGAGGGTTGTGGGAAGGAATTTAGAGAAGTATCGAGAGGTTTCTAGGTAACCATGAGCCATGGTACGACTCGTGATAGGAAAGGATTAGTCGTTGTTAGTGCCCGTGGTATGAGGTTCAGAGATTTTCCAAGAGCGAGATCAGAAACCACGAGACTCGGTACGAGCCGTGGTGAGAACATACGAATTGTAGGATGGGTTGTCGTCACTGTTGGACATATTTTTAATTCAAGTTTCTAAGGGTATTTTTGTAACTTCCTATGCTTTTAACTCCTAAATGAGGTTGTTTTGGATTTTTTAAGAGGAGTATTAAAGGGTTAAACTAAGTCTAAACTCTCATTCCTTTCCCAAACAACATAGATTGAAGATCAAACCTGTCAAGGCTCTCAAGCAACTAGGATTCTTCTTCTTCTCAACTCTCTTGGGTCTCAAGTCTAAGAAATAAATCATCAAAGTTTAGGTATGTGGGGTTATGAATGAAGGATTTCTTCCACCCTCATGCCCAATATCAAGTTCAATTTCATGAATTCAATTCCTTCAATTCTCCAATTAGAATTTTGATGAAATTCTAGGGTTAGACCTTTTTTATGCAAACCTCTACGAATCTCTTATGAATTTTATTATTTCATGATCTATCATTATGATTACATAATTTCAATAGAAAAAATGCTCATGAATCTCTATTTTAAAGCTTTGAGTTTCTCAGTTACGCGTGAATTTCATGAATTTCAAGTTATGTATCATGGCTATAATTTTCAGCACTTGCTTTCATGGATAATTCACATATGTCATGGAATCTACCTATTTATCCTATTTTTAACTAGTCCATGTAAAACCCATATTTCATGATTATGATATGAGCACTATGTATAGTTTTTGGAGTAGCATTTAACACTGAGTAGGCTAGGGTTCAGCACACCCAAGTCTTAGAACTACGTGCCACTATAGGATAAAGGGTCCTCACCAATTGAGAGTGCCTCCCTTTCCCCTGGCCTAAGGAGTCCTCGATAGTTGAGAGTGTCTTCCTTACGGTACTGGGTTCATGAGTGATATCACGCCTTTATGGTTCTTACCCTTGGCAAGGTATGGAAACCCCTGCAACTAGGGTTATAGGTTGGGCTCCATGATTCTCACTTGGAGTATGTTGGTTATGTGAATCTCCCATTGTTCTTCATATTTCATGTTTATTTATGTTTAGGACTTATTATATTAGGTTTTATAGTGTATTTTGACCAATTGATCAGTTTATGAGTTTTACTTTTGATTTCAAACCTATTAAGCTTTATGATTTCATTTTTAAAACCTTAGGTCATTATACTTCAATTATGATGGAAATCTCATGCTTTATGTTGCTAGTAAGTTCATGATTTTATCATAAAATCCCCTCTATTATGTTTTATTTATCCTTCATACTATGTATGTTCAAAGTGCTTATCGCATACTTTTGTGTTAGATTGTCACATGATATATATTCGGGTGATTAGTCTAGGTCCTGTCGTTAGCTTCACTCTTACTCTAGTTCAGCCTAGGTCTTGGTGAGTCCTTATCATCCAATGACGTTAGTTTTAGGTTTATGTCCCTTTTATGTATTTTCAGTTACAGACTTAGTGGATCTTGTTAGGGTTTTGTCCCATCAACTCGTTCTATGTTTTAGAGGCTTTTCAGACTATGATGTATAGATGCTCATCAGTGTTGACTTGTTGTCTCCATTTATGCTTTATGATATCTCATACTTCTACTTATGCTTCTTCTTATGATTTACTTCCTCTTAGTGTATGCTTATGCTTATGTTATGCATGTACCAGAGGTTAGCTTGGAGTCATTTGTGGTTCTAGGTCCCATGTCACGTTGGGTCTCTATGCTCGGGCTATGACAAACTTGGTATCAGAGCATCAGGTTTAGGTGTGATGTTGGGCATATTCTTATGCCAGTTTGCCATGTTTATGCCCATCTTTTACCTTGTTTTGGGTTCATAGTCCTTATGAGATGTATAAATTCATGTTTATGCGTGTTTTGTAAGCTAACAATTATTTTTAGATGTTTTGAGTCGGAAACCAAGGAAAAAGGACTTAAAAATGACCCAAGGTGTGAAGAAAGAAGAGTTCATGAAAGTTGTCCTGGTGTTATGGCTGGCGTGGCATGCCAAGCCCCTTCTAGGATGCAGTTTACCGATTTTTAAATCCAACTACTTAAGGACAAAAGCATCATTTGAGGCTTCGCTTATAAATACAACATTTAGGTCATTTGTTAGCAATGACACATTATTTTTGTTTGATCGTATTGAGGTTATAACACAACTTTGGAGGAGAGACAAGGTCATACTTAGGTTTTATTCTTTTCTATATCATTTTATGCTTTGAATGATGATGTCTTTGTTTTTCCGCTTGAATATAAGTGGCTAAACTCCTATCCTAGTGTTTGGTCCATAGCGGATGGTTGAAGTTTGATGTATTGATTATTTCTAGTATTGATTCTTCATTAAAGGTTGTCTATATTTACTTATGTTAATTTCTTGTTCGTTAGATTGATCACCTTTCAAATAAATCTGTTGGCTTTTGGTAGAATTCGGGAAAGGGAACTAAAAGGGTTAAAAATAAATATAAAACATGAATTCAAAGACCTTTTGGCACATAAGTTGAAGGATAGATGTTGATAATGATAGGAATATATCCTTCAACCTTGTTTAGTTGATATACAAGTAGCCACAACCGTCATCCCATGCTTCTCCTGTGATCATAGAGATATAGGTTTTAGGGTTCATGGGATAGTTCTTGGATCCTTGGGAGAGTAGCAAGAAATGTGATAGTAACTTGAAACTAGCAACCTTAGGAAGAATCAATTTAGTTAATCATGTCTTGAAAACTCAACATGAAGTGAAAATGCCATTTCCCTATATTTTCATCATCATGTGAAGTACAAACAAGTTTGCAAAAAATTTAGTTTATTAGTTCATTTTCATTTCAAGTTTTGTAGTTGAATTCTCCAAACCATTCCCCATTTATCTGTTTGTTAGAATAGTGAAATAAAGATTTAACCTTAATCAATTAATCGGACAAGTCTCTAAGAGATTGATAATTGGGACTTCACTATCCTATATTACTTGACGACCACGTGTCCTTGGACGACATAAAGGTGCGTCCAAGGGTGTCTAAAAGTGTAATACCCCAAAAGTCCCTAAGATTAGACCCGTGAGTTGAATAGAGAAAGTAGGTATATAGGCACCAGGTCACAGAACGGCTCATCAGGTGACCCGTTAGGTCACTTGACAGATCATTCACTGAGTCATGGAGTGGTGTTGTGTCGTGAAGTGCAGTGAGAACGGGTTGAGGAATGAGTCGTCATGTCACCTGATGAGTCATTGAGTCTCCCTTGGAGAAGGGTAGAGTTGGAATCAGGGATATGGTTTAGAGGGACTTAACGGACTAAGGGATGAGTCGTGGTGTCACTTCACGACTCGTCAGGTCGGCCATTGGTTGGACAAAGTTGGAAGAAAAATTAGAAATTCCAATAATGATGACGAGATGGACGACGAGTCGTCCAGTAGTGTAACAACTCGTCTAGTCCCTCGTTGGGACATGTAGTGACAGTTTTCCTAGGAAATTAGTAAGGGTGTTTTTATAATTCATAAGCTCCTAAGCCCTAAACTATGTCATTTTAAGCTTTGTTAGGAGGGTTTTAAGATGGTTTAGCCTATTCTAAACCATTCCCTCCCATGCATGCAATACTAAGACCTTTCCATTGAATATCAAGCCTAGAATTCTTCAAGTTCGTCTCCAAATCTCTTGGGCTTTCAAGTAAGAGTGTAGATTCAGCTTACCCAGGTATGTAAGGCCACGAATAAGAGTTTCCTTTCACTCTCATGCCCAAATTTCCCCTCAAATTTATGAATTCAAGTATTGATTCAAGTGTATCTATGGGGTTTTCACCTAAACTTATGAAATTCTCTATGATTTATTTATAGGTCAATTCTATTTATGTTTGAAAGCGTGTTTTAAGATTTATGGGCAGATTTTATGTACTAATTGATTCTAAATTCACGATTTCAAGTTATAAAAGATTTTACCCAATTATGCAAGTTCATGAAAAATTCTAGTTTATGATTGTGTGATTTCAAGTGTGACGGAGTATCTAACATGTATGTATGTTTACAAATTACCCATAGATGACTCTATGATTTTGACTAGTGAAGCCTATTTCAATTTTGCATGATCTTCATATTTTGGGTAATTCCACTCAAATTTAGCATGTTTTCATGATTAAGTTATGTTTTATAAATCATCTTACCATATGGTTTTGGAGTCTACACTCCCATATTTCAGCTTATGGTATGTTTGGAGCTAGGACTCCCCATATTCATATTTCAAATTATTCATGTGATTTCATTATCAGCTTCATTGAAAATGATGGTTTCTGCTTTGTTAGAAAATGATGGAGAGAACTCTGCATGTTTTTGGGAGCAGTTTCTAGCACTGAGTAGACTCGGGGTTAATGAAAACCCCGGGTCTCAAAAATACGTGCCAATGTATGATTATCCAGTTACTTTGGGACCTCCGTTGTGAGTTTCTCATGCCCCGAATGGGCCTTCATCTTGATATCAATATCATGGTAGAGCCCTTAGTCCTGACAAGGTTTTGGACGGCTTTGCCCATTTGAGTGTAATAGTTGGGATCACGTAAGCTATATCGTGATAGTGTCGATTATATGACGAGTCTCCCATTGTTCCTTATGATCTCAGTTATGCATGTTTATCAGTTATGATATATTGTTTTCAGTAGGTTTAACCCAATGATCAGGTTTTCAGTTTTACTTAAGAATCTTAGTTTCAGCTTTGGGTCATTCGATTCAGTTATAAGATCCAGTTTATGTCTATTCATGTTTTCAGATATCAACATGTAGCCTTTAATCTCATAATCTTATGATGTTAAGATTTATGATATGCATTTCAGTTTTTTCTTTTTCAACATATTTTACTTACCTTGCATACTCAGTAGATTCCAAGTGCTGACCACATACTCTTTATTGTATCGTTTCATGATACAGGTTCAGATGTTCAGAGTCAGTCCCGCCACTAGTCAGTCCCCAGAGCTTTAATCCAGTTCTCCAGTTGGTGAGTCTTCATCCTTCGAGGACCTTCTATTAGTTGAGTTATGTTATATCAGTTTCAGACTTCCAGTGAGCAAGTTGTGGTGTTTTCCCATCATCTCGTCAATATATTGGAGGCTTCTAAAAAATAGACTTGTATTTTCAGTTTTGGATTCAGTGTTATGATGTTACCATTGGATAGACGTTTTGTTATTCAGACTTTCATTATTTCATAACTTAGTTATCAGCTTTGTTTATAATGATGTTTAGTTATCAAGTTCATGCCATGGGTTAACTTGGAGCCATTTATGGTTCTAGGTTCCGTGTCTCGATCCGGGGTCTCAGCTTGAGTCGTGACAAACTTGGTATCCGAGCATTAGGTTTTGAATTTTCCTAGAGTATTTGAAAGTTGCCTTGAATAGAGTCTTTTTCATGGGTGTGAAGCGCGCCACACTTATGAAGAAGAGGCTACGAAATATTTTAAGAAACTTCCCTTATTTCATGATTCTATCTCGTGCTATGAGTTCTTCTCTTAGTTTTCTCTAAATCCAACTTTATGCATTAGTCGAATCATGCCTCCACGTTGTATGAATGGAAGAAGGAATAGAAATAGAAATGGCTATGAGGACGGAAATGGAGATGGGCACCAACAAGCCTCATCAGCCCCAGTGGATCCTATGCCTGAGAAGGTTTCCAATGCTGAGTTTAGGGTGGCAATTCAGATGTTGGCACAAGCATTGACCGCTCAGGTCAATCAGCAGTTACTGGCTCCTGTTCCCCAGAATGATAACACAGTGGAAGCTAGAGTCTGGGACATCCTCAGAATGAATCCCCATGAGTTTCTTGGATCGAGGGCGGAGGAGGACCTACAAGAGTTCATAGAGAAGATCCAAAAGATCACCCAGATTAGTATTTGGGATATCAGTTCTTTCCCCAGTTTTCAGCATGTTTATCTAACATTTGAGGAAGAATGTTCCCAAGACTTAAAGAAAGAATTCAAAAGGAAAGTGGAAATTTCACCTCAGAATGAGTCGTGGTATGACTTGTTAGGTGACCCAACGAGTCGTGGTCATACTTGTGGCAAGTTGTCAGGAGGTGAAAGTGAGTTTCAGTGACAAAGGACAACCCGATGAGTCGTTAGGCAGGAAACAACCCATTACGTCAGTCGTCGAAAGAATGCCACAGTCTCGAGGCAATGGTGACGACGAGGGGAAGAAACGACAGAATTGTTGGCTTCAGTGGTAATGGAAGGAGTCATGAGTCGTTAAGTCAGTCGTCAACAGATTCGAGGAATTTTTTAGAAAATTTCCAGTGAAATCCAAAACTTGGCACCACGACTCATTGTCAACCCCATGACTCGTGGATTACCTCATGGGAACTGGCAGCATGGATTTTCCTGTGAATTTCCAAGGGTGTTTTCATAAAATCCTATGCTTCTAACTCCTAAACTACGCTGTTTTGAGTACTATATGGGACGTTTTTAAGTATTCCTCCTAGCCTAAACACTCATTAAGGATCACCTAGGGCTTCTTTAAGGTCTTCAAGGTTCAAGTTCAAGTGGAGGATTCCTTCTAATCAAGTATGTGGGTTATAAGGACCTCCTTTCATCCTTGTGTCCCAACTTTTGATACTAAAACCCAATCTCATTGATTGTCTAGAAAAGAATGTTCTAGGGTTCGGTTTATGGATATAATTATTAGTCATGTATTCTTACGAAATTACTTTCAAGATCACAAATTATGTACTTGATATGGGGATAACATGATTATAGAATTCTCACCATGAGTTAGCTTGGAATTTCAAATGGGACTTCATTAGTTATTCACCTGCTCTTATCATGAACTTGTATCCATTTCTAAAGTATAGGTAGATTGTATGGGTTCTCGCAAATCTTGAACATATGTTGTAATATATGTGTTGAATCATTAACATAACTTATGGGCTTTGATGAATGTAAAATATGTACACGTTCTCACCGTGATTTCGATGAATATGTTTAAAGTATGATTTGAACATATGGAGCCTTCAGGAAGCTAGAATATATGCTATGTGCTATGAAGTCGAGATTGAAATGTAATGAACTTCTAGACCAAAGCACGATTAAGATCTTTCAGAATTTTGGGCTTGTTAATTGTAGAAAGTAGCCCCGACCAGATTTTATATGAATTTAGTATGACGTAACTACTTAACCACCCATATCTTTAATTAGCTGAAGTAGATTAGACTATATGAATGATTGGCAGATTGATACGTATACGTCTATATAAAAGTTTATCAGGACTATGATGATATGAATTATGATGATAAAGCATGAGAATGATCCTTTAGAATTTTTGACTGGTTGTTAGTATAATGTAGCCTTAATCAACTCTAAATTAATTCAGTATAATGTACTTAGTCGAATACTCATGTCTCTGATAAGCTGAAGTAACTTAGACTAGACGAATGACGTCAGACTAGTGACCTCCATGTTCTAGTATAATTGGAACTCTCTATAGCCGAGAATATTTTTCTTAGTCAGTTAGGGACTGTACATAGTAGAGAATGTTTCCCTTAGTCAGTCAGAGACTCTCCAAAGTAGAATGTTTCCCTCATCTCTCAAGGATGCGATTTATGTTTTCTATTTCATGTTTCAGTTTTCAAACTTTAGGAGTTAGCGTGGGGCTTATCCAAGCAACTCATCAGTGTATTAGAGACTTTCAGACTTATGTAAACAGATTCAACTTATGTATTAGAGTTTTATTAGATTATGTCTTATGTATCAATTAGCTTCCAGTCAGTTGTGATTCTGTTAGTTATTGTCTTATTAATGTTATGCTATGATCATGCCATGGGTTGACTTGGAGCCTCTTGGGATTCCTTGTCCCGTTTCTCAATCGGGGCCTATGTTTGGGTTGTGACAACCTATGCCTATATCATAATATGATACAGTATGGAAAGTATGTGTCAGTATTTTGAATGTACCGAGTAAGAGAGAGATACAATGAGCATGAAAGAATAAGTAACTGTACTGAAATAACACTAAATGACCAACTGATATACTATAAACTGATAAAACTAAACTACAACTGATATGGTCAATAATGACCTTAGCTGATGGTCATAAACATGTCCTGGGATTGAGATACTGAATTGAATAGAACTGAACTAAACTGAGACTGTATTGATAAGTGGAGGAGTCTATAATCGACATATAACCACGTGAGCTAAATGTGGAGTTCGATGTATACGCCCCCGTCAATAGGACCCAATATACCTTTCCAGGGTATAAAGGCATGAACTGTGAGATCATTGTCTGGGCGCATATGGGCTAAATAACCTATGGTGGCAACGTTGTTTTGGGAACCTGGGTGCACTGGAACCCCAATCCTCTCGGTGCTAAGTCCTACTCCCACTGGATATTCCTAGTCTGACTACTAAACTGATAGCTCAAAGCTAGGCCCAAGACTAAGTCAGGGATACTTATCTGGAAGTACCCTGAGAGTCTTATCAGATTGGATAACCGTAACTGGTGTTCTATGACTAGCTAGAGCTGCTTATCTGGAAGCATCGTAATCGTCTGGAGAAAAACCTGAAACTGAAAGTGGTGGTTTTCAGACTGGTCAGAGCTGCTTATCTGGATGCATTGTAATCGTCTAAAGGACCAACTGATACTGATAATTGGGAGGCATTACTAACACCTCAAAAAATAACAATAATCAAACTGATCAGCTGACATTACTGAAAGATATTGAAGATACTAACATTTTGACTGAGACTGAACTAACATGCAACTGACTGAGAATTCATGCGATAGTAATAACATAGAATTTCCAACACTAACAGAGTCAAGCAACATTAATATCTGATCAACTATGCAAGACCCCAAATTACTGCATTCAAGAACCAGGTTAAAATCATAATAATTCATGTAAGGAGATAGTGAACCAAAATTATCACTAACAACAACCCTCAATACTCAAGAGAATTATAGCAGGAAGAAATTCCATAATTTACTAACAATTGAACCATAATGGTGAATTTCAGGGCTAGAACTGATAAGAGATTTTGGAGAGTTTTTGGGGGCACAAGGGAAACACAATTCTCTTGTTAAATACCCATATACCTGGTGAAAGATTCCTGAGAAATTTAGGAGAAGATTGAATGCCCTAGCTTTGCCCTGAGGAGTCTGTCTGAGAGTTCTTCGTATTGAGTCTGAGTGTTGAGAGATGGAATGAGAGGAATACGTCGATCACTCCTTTAATTCCATCCTGAACATGCCCAAAATGACGTAGTTTAGAGTCTAAGAGTTTAGTAAATAATGAAAAATCCCTTAAAATTTTCACAGAAAAATCGCACTGCCAGTCCCTACGAGGGACTAGATGATTCATCGTCACTGACAACGACTCGTGGTCTGAGTCATAGTCAGCACTGGAAATTCCTCATCATGGGTCACCACGACCCGTGGTGTCTTGTGGTGACCAATCATTAGGAAAACTACCAAAACCTTCAACCTTCAAGCCAACTACTGACCACGAGTGACTTAATGACTCGTGGTTCTGGCCATGATTCGTGGTGTCTCCCATGGTCATTCCCTTGACCAAAAATCCAACCAAGTTCACCTTCCACTCCACGAGTCACCTAACAACTTGTGGTGCACATCACCATTCACTGGACGACTCATCCTATCACCTGGTGCAGAAAATCCTATTTTCTCCATTTCAACCCTCGGGTCTGATCTTAGGGCTTCTAAGGTATTATATTAGGCTATGTAAAACCCTCTAATACTCCCCTTAGGAATCCAAAAATGACATAATTTAGGAATTAAAAGCATAGAAAGTTTTGAAAATACCCCTAAATTTCCATTTGTAAATTAGACCCGTCAGTGACAACGTGTCACTTGATGATTATCCTTGGACTTAACGATTCGTTGGTCCATCCATCACCCCTAAAACCCTATTGGTTATTCTCTAATTATTACCTAAAAATGTGTCCGAATGACCTACTTAATGAATTGTCACTTGAATTAGCGATCGTAGACTAACTAGTTGGGACTGGGAAGAAAAATGTGAAATCCTGAAACTTGCCACAGAATGACTTGACTTCATGACTCGTCAAGTCACTTAACGACTCACTTGATGAGTCGTTCTATGGTTTTTGATTGGTTTATGCTTCATGTCTAGAATTTGGTCTTAGATACTTTTGGGGTGTTATATTATCTCCCCATTGGGAACATTCGTCCTTGAATAGAGACTAAATAAGCTAAAAAGATTGGAAAAGAGTCGTAATCCAAAAATTGAAAGCTAAACATTGAATACTTATAGAGTGATGACTCCAAACTAAGATACATATGTTAAACTAAATTCGTGAAACATGCATGAATACTAAGACATGAAAGGAACTGAGAGACATGGAACTGACATGAAACTTAGTCGAGTAGTAAGGAGGAAACTAGTACCTCATACTGGAACTGAGGTAGAAGGGAAGAAGTGAGGGTACTTGGCCATCATATTTTCTTCGGCTTCCCAATTAGATCCCTCTACGAGATAATTCCTCCAAAGGACCTTCACTGAAGCAACCTCCTTGTTCCTCAACTTCCAAGCCTGACAATCAAGAATCTCAACCAGAACTTCCTCATAAGTGAGGCTATCCTTCACCCCAATGCTCTATATAAGTACTACTAGAGAGGATCGTCAATGCACTTTTTCAACAAGAACACATGGAAAACTGGATGCAATGATGCTAACTCTATGGGAAACTCTGACTTAGAATCCTATAAGGACCAACATACGGGGAACTGAGTTTCCCTTTCTCGCCAAATCTCATCACCCCTTTCATAGGTGACAGTTTCAGAAATACCTAACCATCAACCACAAACTCGAGCCTCTCTTCTTCACATCTGCATAGGATTTTGGACGATGACTCTTAGCTATTTTCAGCCTTTGTCTAATCAACTGAACCTTCTCCATAGTCTTGTGAACTAAATCTAGCCCTATCAATGTAGCATCACCTACCTCAAACCATCCAATAGGTGATCTACATCTCACCCACAAAGATCCTCAAACGGAGCCATCTGAATGTTGGAGTGATAACTGTTGTTGTAGGCAAGCTCAGTGAGAGGTAAGTGATCATCCCAACTACCCTTGAAATCAATCACGCAAGCTCTAAACACGTTCTTAAAAGTGTGAATGGTCCGCTCGGCCTGACCATCTATCTTGTGGGGGAAAAACTATGCTAAGCTTGACCTGAGTACCAAGACCCTTTTGAAACGAGTTCCAAAGCTATGAGGTAAACTGAGTACCCCTATCTGAGATGATGGACAGTGGGACTCTATGAAACCTGACTAACTCCCAAATGTAAAGTCTAGCATAATCCTCAGCTGAATTTGTCGTCTTAAATGGCAGGAAATGTATTGACTTAGTTATTTGGTCTATAATCACCCATATAGAATCATGTTGTCGGTGTGTACGAGGTAAACCTCTCATGAAGTCCATGTTTATCTCTTCCCACTTTCAAGTAAGAATATTGATATCCTGCATCATACCTCACCATCTTCGGTTCTTAACTTGTTGGCAATTTGGACACTTAGCCACAAATTCTGCAATGTCCTTCTTTATGTCATTCCACCAATAGACTTCCCATAGATCATGGTACAACTTGGTGGCACCTAGATGGATAGAATACCGAGAGCTGTGAGCCTCTCTCAACATCCATTCTCTCAAGATATCCACTTTCGGAACACATAGTCGACTCTGATAGCATAGTACATCATCTCCCTCTTGGGAGAAAACCTCCACTTTCCGAACTGCTTCTTCAACTTAACTAAGATAGGATCCTCATCTTGTTTTGCCTTAACCTCCATCACTAGTGAAGATTCTGAACCATTCTTAACAATGACACCACCATCCACTGAATCTGTAAGGCAAAACCCTAAGAGAGCAGGCCTATGGACCTCTCTAACCAACTCTTTCTTTCCATCTTCCACATGAGCTACACTTCCCATGGACAACCTGCTAAGAGCATCAACCACTACATAGCCTTCCCTAGATTAAAAAGAACACTCATGTGCATAGTCTTTGAGAAGCTCAAGCCATATCTTAGCCGCAAATTCAAGTCTTCCTGAGTAAATACATACTGAAGGCTCTTGTGCACCGTGAACACATCAGCATGCACCCTATACAAATAGTGCCAACAAATCCTCAAGCCAAACACCATCGTTGCTAACTCAAGGTCGTGCATCATGTAATTGTTCTCACGAGTCTTAAATTATCTCAAAGCATAAACGATGACTTTACCATGTTGCATCAAAATACACCCAAGGCCAACTCTAGAGGTGTCACAATACACTATAAAGCCATTTGTGCCCTCTAGTAGGGTCAAAATTAGAGCAAAAATAAGTGGAGCCTTTAGCTCCTGAAAGCTCATCTCACACGCATCGCACCACTAAAATTTGACCTTCTTCTAAGTCAACTAGGTCAAAGGTAAGGCAATGGATAAAAATTCCTCTGCAAACCTCATGTAGTACCAAGCTAAACCTAAAAAGCTTATAATATCGATAGGATTGATAGGTCTAGGCTAGTTCTTTACCGCAATAATCTTTTGAGAGTCCACCTCCATACCCTCCCTAAACACCACACACCCAAGAGATGCAACTGACTTCAGCCAAAACATATACTTGCTAAACATAGAAAATAGTTGATGATCCTTAAGAGTCTGCAGCACAATCATCAAATGAGTAGCATGCTCCTCCTCACTCTGAGAGTACACAAGGATATCATATCTGAAAATAGTAACAAACATATCCAACTATTTCTTGAACACCCTATTTATCAAATCCATAAAATCTATAGGAGCATTAATTAGTCCAAAAGACATAACTACAAATTCATAGTGACCATACCGAGTCTTGAAGGCTATCTTCAGAATGTTACACTCTCTAACTCTGAGCTGATGATAGCCGGATCTAAGGTTTATTTTTAAAAAGCAACTAGCACCCTGAACCTGATTGAACAAGTCATCAATCCTAGGAATGGGATACGTATTCTTGTTTGTGACCTTGTTCAACTAGCGGTAGTCGATACAAATCCTGAGAGAATCATCTTTCTTACGCACGAAAAGGACTGGAGTACACCATAGGGACATACTAGGCTTGATAAAACCCTTATATAAGAGATCCTTTAACTGTTCCTTCAACTCCTGAAGATCATCTAGAGCCATTTTGTAAGGAGGAATGGATATGAGTTGTGTATTAGGGAGAAGGTCTATCGTAAAGTCCATCTCCCTCTTAGGAGGGGCTCTTGGTAGATCATCTGTGAACACCCTTGGATACTCACGAACAATAGGGACTCCTGACTAAAGAGTCGAGCTCTCAGACATAGAATCCTTAACCCAAACTAGATGATATACATAACCCTTGGAAATCATCTTTCCGGCCTTAAGATAGGAAACAAAGAGACTGACAGGCACTGTGGAACCATCTTTCCATTATAGGAATGGTTCACCCGGAAATCAAAACTCTACTGTTCAGATTCTACAATTGACTGAAGCACAACAAGAATACAACCAATCCATGCCAAAGATAACATCAAGGTTAGTCATGTCTAGCTCTACTAGATCAGCTGAGGTGACTTTTTGGAGAACTATAATTGGACAATTTTTGTATATCCTCCATTCTAAAACTAACTTACCGATAAGAGTATAGACTGAGAAGGGTTCTTGGAGGATTTTGGGACTGACACCAAAAGTAATAGCAACATAGGGAGTCATGAAGGATAACTTGGCCCTTGGATCTAGCAATGCATACATATCAAGGTGAAAAATTCATAACATACATGTGACCACATCTGGTGAGCTCTATTTCTCCTGGCATGATGATAGTGCATAGAAACAGTTCTAGCACTATCCGCTACCGACACTAGATGATGCGCCCTTTTGGGATGGGCGATCCACTGAAGAGGTGGTTGGGGCACGACCTCTACCATAACCCTTTCTACCTGAAGGACAATCTCTAAGACTGTGATCGGACTTACCACATCTAAAACAAGTATCTGAACCAACCAAGAACTCTCCAGGGTGGTTCCTACCACACTTCTTATAGGTTGGGAATATGTGTCCTCTAGAATTCTCCCTTGAGTCTTAGAGCCTGGTGCTCTACCCCTCTAATGATCCCCATAATCTGAGTAATCTTTTGGATCTCATCAATTAACTCCTACGGATCCTCGTCCACCTTCGAACCATGAGACTTTATCGGGTTCATCTTGGTGAAGTCTCGCACCCTAGCTACTACAACACTCCCATTTAGGTTAACATGTGGAACCTCCTGTTGGTTGACCTGAGCCTCATAGCATATGCCAACATCTGGAAAGCAGCCTTAAACTCCGCATGAGTCACTTACTCATTCAAAGGGTCTATTGAAGCTGGTGGGGTTGGCTAGTTACCGTTACTATTTCCATTCATTATTTTGTTAGTGTCACGCCCCAAGTCTAGACCTTGGAAGCTGCCTGCACTCAGACCACCTAGTGAAGCAAGAGAAATCCTTGGCCTAACTTACTACTAGATAAGAATACAATAAAGTATAGTGGAAGTAATAACAGTATGGGATCAACAATAAACCAAAATTTATTAACTTGAACTAAAAAAAGAATTTTATTAAGTAACTTTATTGCCTCAATTATAACTCTATCTATGAAGCCTATATAATGGAAGAATATGTGCTAGGACATAGCTCCCATGACTACCTCAAGCTCTATAAAATAAAATACTCAAAAGACTGGAAATTTATGAAAGTAGGAGGCGTCACCAACAGCTGAACGAATATGAGATCCTAGTGTTGCGTCTACAAGTTATCCTATCTACCTAAGTCTGTATCATAAAAGATGCAGCGCAAAGGGTGTAAGTACGTGCAATGTACGGTATGTAATAAGGCTAAATGAAACAACAGTTAAGTAAAAATATCTTAATCTAAAGAATAAATTGAAAGGATAAACAAGGCTGAAACTAAAGCTCTAAATGATGCATAGGACACAATTATGATAATATGATTAATGTGTAAACTAGTTTATGCAATAAAACTCATGCATCAAAATCATCAATGTAAATACATGTATAAGTAATATAATATCATAGTAAGTCAGGATTTTCTCATAACCAACAACCATCATGTAAGAGCATATAATGATCCAACATCTTGCCCATATTAGGGAGAGCCATCCGAAACCATGTCAAGGTAGAGGACGAAATGTAAACTTTGGATCCATAACTGAAGTCCTTACCAGGGACTTATTTGATGAGTCACTCGAATCAATGGCATGATCCTAACCTACACTAACACTATAGTTCTGGGGCATACGAGTTATCTAAACTCTTCACCCAACTTGGTGCTAAACAATCGTCCCAAAACATATGCTCATATAACTAGGCCTTTCTGAGGAAACTGAAAACATCATTATAAAGAACTTTAGCTATAAATATAATGAATGTCTTAAAACACTTGTTGAGCCTTGGCTAAAAATCTCTTTATACTTAGCTTGTGATCCTTGGCTCGAAACATTCTTTATAAACTTGGGAGCCTTATGCTCAAAACATCTCATGAGTTACAAAAATAAGACTTTACTTAAGCTTTTGAAAATCATGCTCAAAATCATACTTTATTTCTCAAAATTTCTTCATGAATACTCTTTTAAAAATCTTCTCAACTTTATGAAAACAATGAAATTAAATTCAAATCACAATGCTTTCAAAATCATGACTTTATGCAATAGGGTTCTTGCGATAAGAGGCATAAATCATCATAAACCAATAACTCATGAATTTAAGACAATATCATCAATAAACATCAAGAGAATGATAATCAATAATAAAGAGATACAATTCAATAGGGATAACTCAACAATGAACAATTCAATGGATAGAGAAGAAGATAATCCAAGAATTGGGTAAAAAGCTTAGGGACACAGGTTAATATGAGTACAGCATTCCATCTTCAGACAGATGGTCAGGTAGAGCGCACCATTCAGATGCTAGAGGATATGTTGCAGACTTTGGAGGAAGTTGGGACGAGCATCTATCAATTATCGAGTTTGCATACAATAATAGTTATCATTCTGCAATCCAAATGGCACCTTATGAGGCCTTAAATGGGCGGAAATGTAGGCCCAATCGAATGGTTCAAACTAGGGGAGTTAGGAATTATCGGACCCAATATGACCCACCAATTAGAAGAAAAAGTAAAACTTATCAAAGAGCAGTTACTGATGGCCTAGAGTCATCAGAAGTCCTATTTCGATGTGCGGTGTAGAGACTTGGAATTCAATGTGGATGATTGGGTATACCTCAAAATTTTGCTGATGAAGAGCGTGAGGAGATTTGGCAAGAAGGGAAAGCTTATCCCTAGGTTCATTGGCCCGTATCGGATCCTCCGAAGGATAGGCTGAGTGGCATATGAGCTAGAACTGCCTCTAGAACTAGAATCTATTCATCCAGTCTTCCACGTGTAAATGTTCCGAAAGTGCATAGGGGACCCGTCTTAGGTTGTTCTAGTTGAGGATGTTCAAGTTGTTGAACAATTAGCCTACGAAGAGATTCCAGTTGCTATACTAGATCGGCAGGTTCGTAGGTTAAGGACTAAAGCCTCTGTTAAAGTTCGGTGGAGGAATAGGAATAAAGAAGAGATGAATTGGGACACTGAGGACGAGATGAGATCTAGATATCCTCACTTATTCCAGGATTGACCCTAATTATGCAGTTGAGGTGAGGTTGTAGTTCATCTGTTATCTTACTGCTTATATTATTAGTACTGTTTAGTTAGTTACCTCAATATGGTGGAATAGCTGGTTATAGCGTCCTATGAGACGCCTATGTTGGGCTTTTTTGCGTTTTAGGGTTTTGGATAGTCCATAATATAGAGGAGACTCTACCGAAATTTTTCTGGTATTATTTAAGAGTATGGAGCCTTTTAAGCCTAAAGATTACATTAGAGGATGAATATTCCTAAGGGGGGATGATGTTACACCCCGCAAGACGTTAGCAACTAGTGTGCATGCGCGTGGACTTGTGGTGAGCAATGAGATCTTAATGTGTACGAGAAGATCCTCAGAGGTAGAATAAGCGAGGACATCGTTGATTGAATTAGCAGGGTCGGGCGAGGGCAGGCTGTGAGGGCCTGCGCGATGGGCAGCACGGCACACCAACCCTGCAAGTGCACTGGGCAGCGTGGCACGACACACACTTTGGCGCGATGGCCAGCGTGGGCCACCCCCCTGCCACCGCCCTTCCCCTGTATAAGCTCCATTTGGTGATTTTAAATCATTTATTAAAATCTTCTTCGACTTAACAGAGAGAGAAACGTGGATTTTAATTAATTTTTGTCAAATTACACCGTCAAACTCCGTCCAAATGCAAATTAACTTCAGATAACAAGTTCTAGGCCTATGGGAAGCATCTCTGCGGAGTTATTTATTGTAAATTCGATCGGTATACTAGAATCCCTCGAGTAAAGGTTGTCAGAATTACTCTAAATTGAATTCTAAACGGCCACAGGCAATAGGTATGCATTTCTCCCTTCTAAACTCTCGAGAAATTGTGGGTTTTCAGACGAGTTAAATAGAGTTGAATTATAGTTAATATTATTATCAAAAGATATCATTGTTTGCCAAATTTGGTATTGAAATTAGCTCTATTCTCTCATCATAAGGGCTAAAGTTGAGTGGAATTGCCGGTTACAGGTTGGAACTCATCAGTTAAATGAGAATCGTCATTCGAGGTATGTTAAGGCTATCCTTTCGGCAAGTTAGTTCTGTCTTAATGTTGGTGCGACTAGCATTTTAGTATTGGTGTAGAAACTAGAGTGTATGGTTAGTTGTTATAAATAGAATTGAGGTCGTAGTGTATCATCCCTGATAAGGGTAGACCATGTTTTGTTTGACCCCTCGCTGTAAATAGTCGAGGAGCTAACAATCATACATATTTCATATTTAGCTATAAACCACTTACGGAGCTATGATGCTGCTTATACCTACTGGGGTATAGATTTCTTACAGAGCTATGGTGTGGCTATCACTTACATGAACTACATACTTTCTTTCAGAGCTACGGTGTGGCTTACGACCTATCGAATCGCTTGTAGAGCTATGAATTGTCCAAAGGAACTAGAGTTAAGCCTGAGGGACCATGTTGGAGTCTTCTATAAACTCCTTCTATGTCAAAGGTGATATTATTGACCCTCCCGACGGTCCGGTTAGTCTATGACGCAGTTGTCGTCACTTATGGAGCCTCAGGGGTACCGATAGGGGTATATAGATTGATTGGCACTCGCCAGGGCTTATAGGGACCCATGTAAGTTATTCTATGTTGTTTGCACCTTCAAGGCTTATGGGGGCCTGGTTAGGTTCATGATTGTTTATATTTACTTGCCAGTTATGATTTAAGTTGTAAGTCAACCCAGGTTGAACTCTTATTTCCCCTGTTGTTTACTTTCGACTATTTTATCAATTTGTTCAGCTATTTTCATTACTTCCTTACATATTCGGTACATATTGTACTGATGCCCATCATTGGGACACTGCATTACTTGCCTGCAGGTGCGGATAGAAGCGGTTCAGTACCTTTTTAGTCACCATCAAGAGTCCACACCTGTTAGATCCTTTTCTCCGAAGTTGATAGTTGGTTTTTTCTTTTGTTGTAAAGCTTTTGGGTAGGTCGGGGATAGGGTCCCAACCATTATTCCACTCTTAGAGGCTTGTAGACTACAGTTTCTCCGTTACTTGTTTTTGTTGGCCGTATGGGGCCTATGTATGTTTTATTTTGCATATTGGCCGTGTGGGGCCTAGTTTAGATGGTTAGTTAGCAGCCTTATTGGCTATAGCGTGTTTATAACTGCCCTTTTTCTTTTTGTTATAACTAGACAACATGGTGGTCTTGTCGGCACGCATAGGATGCCCTTATTGCCTTGTGGTTGGTTAGCTATTTTCTTTTACAGGTGGCTATGCGGCCTTGTCGGCCTGAGGCTGTATTTACAGCCGAGCTATAGCTCGTTGTTTTCTTGATTTCAATTGCGGGTAAGCACTAGTAGTGCATAAGGCCAGTCAGATCAGCTCAGATCTCAAAGTGGAATCAGGTACCAATCATGCCTCCCAAGGTGGGGCGTGACAAGAATCATCTTTGGTGATCGATGTTAAAGCTAGGAAAGATGAGGATCCTATTTTGGTGAAACTGAAGGAAGCCATTTAGAATCAGAAGGTAGAATTCTTCTCCAAAGGGGGAGATGGTGTGCTTCGATATCAGGGTCACTTGTGTGTTTCGGATGTTGATGATTTGAGAGATTGGGTGTTGCACGAAGCTCATGGTTATAGATACTCCATTCATCCAGGTTCCACTAAGATGTACCATGACCTACGAGAAGTCTATTGGTGGAATGGCATGAAGGACATAGCAGAATTTGTGGGGAAGTGCCTGAATTGTCAACAAGTGAAGGTTGAGCATCAAAGATCTGGAGGAGTGCTTCAAAATATTAGTATCCCTACATGGAAGTGGGAAGAGATCAATATGGACTTCATTACAGGGTTACCTTGCACTCGTCGACAGTATGACTCTATTTGGTTGGTTGTGAACAGATTGACTAAGGCAGCTCATTTCTTACTGGTCAAAACTACCGATTCAGCAGAGGATTATGCTAAGTTGTACATTTGGGAGTTAGTTCGGTTGCATGGAGTGCCATTGTCCATCATATCAGATAGAGGTACTCAGTTTACCTCCCAGTTTTGGAAGTCATTTCAAAATGGACTCTATACTCTAGTCAAGCTTAGCACAACATTTCACCCGTAGACAAATGGTCAGGCTAAGGGAACCATTCAAACTCTTGAGGACATGTTGAGAGCGTGTGTGATTAATTTCAAGGGTAGTTGGGACGATCATTTGCCTCTCATTAAGTTTGCGTATAACAACAATTACCATTCCAGCATTCAGATGGCTCCATTTGAGGCTCTCTATGGGTAGAGATGTAGATCGCCTATTGGTTAGTTTGAAGTCGGTGAAGTTGCGGTTATAGGTCCAAATTTAGTCCATGAGGCTATGGAGAAAGTTCAGCATATAAAGGATAGGTTGAAAATAGCCCAGAGCCGCCAAAAGTCCTATACGGATGTGAGGAGGAGGGATCTTAAGTTTGAAGTTGATGATTGGGTGTTTTTGAAGGTATCCCTCATGAAAGGAGTGATGAGATTTTGGAAGAAAGGGAAACTTAGTCCCCGTTATGTTGGCCCATACCGGAAAACGGGTTGGCAAGGTAGCTTATGAGTTGGAGTTACCCTCAGAATTAGCTTCAATCCATCCAATTTTCCATGTATCGCTCTTGAAGAAGTGCTTGGATGACCCGACTCTAGTTGTTCCGGTGGAAAGCGTAGGTGTGAAGGACAACCTTAGTTATGAGGAGGTTTCAGTGGAAATGCTGGATCGTCAAGTTCGAAAGCTAAGAAACAAATAAGTATCCTTAGTCAATGTTTTATGGAGGAATCAACATGTTGAGGGAGCTACGTGGGAAGCTGAAGAAGATATGATGGCTAAGTACCCGCATCTATTCCCTTCCGGCTCAATTTCAACTTGAGGTATCAGTTTCCTCCTTAATACTCTATTTAGTTTCATGTTTAGCATATGTGCCCCAGTTTCTTTCATGTCAATGAATGTATGTGTGATTAAGGCATTCAGTTCAGTCATGTAGTTCTGTTCAGAGTCAATCACTCCGTTAATTTTTAGCCTGTATGTTTAGTATTTGAGTATGATGATTGCATTTCTCTACTTTTCAGTGTGTTTTCCACATTCGAGGATGAATTTTATGAAGGAAGAGATATTATAATACCCTAAAAACCCTAAGATCAGACCTGATAGTTAAAATGGAGAAAATAGAAATTTATGTACCAGCTCATAGGTGGAGTCGTCCCATGACCCGTCAGGAACACCACGAGTTGTTAAGTGACTCATAGGGAAAGTTTTGGACTTGATTGAAAATTTGGGATTTGAGGTGACCACAAGTCGTGGTCAACACCAAGAGTCGTCTAGTGATCCGTTGTCAATGGGTGCTTGGAGGATTGGAAATTTTTTCAATGTGGATGACAAATTAGTCACCACGAGTCATTGGCCACACCATGAGTCATGGTGTCCCTCGTGGTGACCCTCAGAAGGCAGGTGACAAGTGTAAGTAACGAATGGAAGACCACGAGTCGTGGACCATGGAATGAGTCATCCAGTCCCTTGTGGGCACTGGCAGTGTGTTTTTCCCTGCAAATTTATTAAAGGCTTTTCCGTAATTCCTAAGTTCCTATGGCATAAACTACGTCGTTTTAGGCTCATAATAGAGTGTTTTAAGAAGGGTTAAGTCATTCTAAGTCTATCCTAATTCATGCATGCAAGCTTAGACCTAAGAGGTGATCAAGCCTAGTCTCTTCAAGGTTCTTCCCCGAATTCTCATTGGGCAATCAAGGAAGTAGTGAAATTAGATCTCTTCAGGTATGTAAGGTTATAAGTGGGTGCAATAGTCCACACCCATGCCCAATTCTCTCTAAATTAATGAAAATTCTAATTGATGAATCTATGGGGTTTTTAACCAACATATGAATTCCCTAAGTTTCAATTGTGGGTATGATCTAAGCATGTTTCAAATATTGAATTATGATTAATGGGCAGATTTTACAATGTTTTCAATTATAAATTATGTTTTCAAGTTTGATAAATTACGATGTCCATCCATGAAAGTTCATGAAAGTTGAGATCTATGACATATGTATTCAAGCATGATGGGATGTTTATGAAGAAAGTATGGTTTTGAATTACCTATGTTCATGTTCATGTTTTTTCATGATTAAGTCTATGTAAATCATGTTTAAGTAATAGGCAAATCCATATGATCAAGTATGTTTTATGATTTCATGTTAATTAGCTTACCACATGGTTTTGAAGTCTAGACTCCCAATTATGTTCAGCTTGTAGTATTGTTTGAGCCAAGACTCCTCATGTTACAATTTCAGATTTATGTATATATGTTATGAGTCAGCTTCGTCACTAGATGATGGTTCAACTTCGTTGAAAAATAATGGAGAGCATATGCATGTTTTTGGGATTAGTGTCTAGCACCGAGTAGGCTAAGGGTCAGTCAACCCTGTACCTCAAAACTACAAGCCAACATAGGTATGATCAAATTACTTGGGACCTCTCTTGTGAACTTCCCCTGCCCCCAAAGGGTCTTCAGCTTGATATCGATATCATGGTAGCATCCTTAGCCCTTGCAAAGCTTTGGACGGCTCTGCCCACTTGAGTGTTATAGTCGAGACCATGTAAGCTCTATCGTGGTGATGTCGGGTATATAATGAGTCTCCCATTGTTCCTCATGATTTCGGTCATGCATGGTTATCAATCATGATATTATGTTTTCAGCAGGTTTGACCCAATGCTCAGTTTTACTTATGATTATCAGTTTTCGGCTTTGGATCATTCGATTTAGTTATGATATTCAGTTATATTCAGATCATGATTTTATATAATAGCATGCAATCCCTCCTCTCAGAATCTTATCTAGTTTATGTTTTATAATATGCATGATTTATGATTTTACTTAGCGGTTTTACTTTCCTTGCATACTCGGTACATTCCACGCACTGACCGCATACTCTATGTTGTATCATTTTATGATACAAGCTCTGATATCCAGACTCAGTCCCGTCGCGAGCCAGATTCCCAGCATTAGTACTTCCCTATCAGAGTTGGTGAGTTCTCATCTTTCGAGGGCCTTTCTTATCGGATATGTTCCGAATTTTTAGTTTTCAGACTATAGTGAGTTAGTTAGGGTCTTGTCCCATCAACTCATCAGTATTAGAGGCTTTTCGGACATAGTTTGTGCTCAACTTTAGACTTATGTATGTATTCAGATATTATATTATGTTCAGACTTCCACTATGTTAATTATATTGATCTTCTATTTATTTGAATGAGTTAGATGTTATGTTCATGTCATGGGTCAACTTGGAGCCTCTCGGGGTTCTTTGTCCCGTTTCTCAATCCGGGCCTATGATTGGGTCGTGAAAATACTAATATGTCATCAATGAAGACAATCACAAATAGGTCGAGATAAAATTTAAACGCTCTATTCAAGATGTCCTGAAGAGCAGCTGGGTCAATCATCAACCTAAAAAACATTACAAGGTACTCAAATGTCAATATCAAGTCCTGAAAGCTATTTTCAAAACATTTTCTTCTTTAACCT
Source organism: Datura stramonium (assembly GCA_018107945.1). Taxonomy (NCBI): domain Eukaryota; kingdom Viridiplantae; phylum Streptophyta; class Magnoliopsida; order Solanales; family Solanaceae; genus Datura; species Datura stramonium. The sequence goes on from JACEIK010002695.1 coordinate 88,117, forward strand.
TCAAGTGGTGATAGACTAATCTGAGATCAACTTTAGGCAAACATTTCGCACCCTATAGTTGGCCAAACAAGTTATCTATTTGTCACGACCCAAATGTACACCCGTATCATAGACACGGGACAAGGAGCCCTGAGAGACCCCAAGTCGACCCATGGCATGACCATACATAAACCCAATCACATGAGAGGAAGACTTAGCATAGAGAAAGTAATCATAACATAACATGAGGGAAAATAGTAAAATACTTATACAATATGGTGGAATACAACTTTTTGTCTGATAATCCTCTAAACATGAAAGGCGGATTGATGGGACAACTCCCCAACTAATCCAACATCCACAAACTAAAGGAATAGCATAGAGTGCGAATATGAAGTCCTCAGAACATGAGAACTCACCAAATACGCAGAGCAAGTTCGAGTTTATCTACGGGTGAGGATGCACCTGAGAACTGGCACTTGTATCATGAAACAATACAACATAGAAAGTATGCGGTCAGTACGTGGAATGTACTGAGTATACAAGGTAAGTAAAACGGACATTTAAAACATGTATAAAACTCATAAGTGATCTTAAGAGTAGGACAACATGCTCATAACATAATTATCGTAATACAACATAAGGCTCAAGGTTTTCGAAACATTTGTAACGTAAACATAAACATAATCATAATAGAAGAGCCTTACTTAACATAACTTGAGCCAACATTCATAATCAGAAACATGCATAAACCCTGAGGAACAGTGGGAG
>JACEIK010002695.1:106734-119549 GCA_018107945.1 Datura stramonium
CTTCATATTGAGGGGTAGAATTACAGAAAAACTAAGGTAAATTTTCCCTCTTGTTTCTCCCTCAAAAGTTAGTGAAAACTAGTTGAGAAAATGGCTAAATGTTGTTGATGTTGCCGTGTGATGTTATTGCTATTGTGACTGCCTCTGGTTAGTTATTTTGGCTGCATTTTTTTGCTATAGATTAATATTTCCGTTGGCCTATAAAACCACTGGATTAACTAGGTTAAATTTTGATCATTGAGACAGGAAATCGGCTAGAGAAAAGTTCATCGGAGAAAGGTATGTAAGGTGCCCCCGTCTATCGTTCTTTTAAGCACGATTCGTGTGTTGTGAATCGAATGAGACAGCAACCTATTTAAAAGTATAGAGGAAGTATTTTAATCTTCATTTAATCTTTAAAGTTCCATGTTATTGAGGATAAATGTTAAGATTATGCATAGCCGAAGTGAGATATCTAAAGTGTGATATTGTGTTGATTGTTGTCGTAGTTGTACATTGAGTTGGAGACCCATCAGCGTAGGCATTGTTAGATGGTCCTTAATGTATTTCATGTGTATATATATGTGATGTTAAATGTGTTTAAAGGTATGGTTGCTAACTGAAATGGGTGAAAGAGCCAAGATGAGGACGTGTAAACGATTTTAAGCCACGTAAAGACGTCGCAAGCTATTGAGGGTAAATGAGCTTATCAAATTAGGATTACCTGGTTATGGTTTTCCATTATCTTATGTGTATGTTATGAAATATGTCAGGACAAGGGGATATTTCATAATCCCTTTCCCTTAAGTTGAACGACAAGCTAGCGAGTTTCTGAGCTCTAATGTCCCTTGAAGACGATCTATAAATTTTGTTGAAACTCTTAGGTCATCCGTAGTTCCTTATGATTTATACAAGATTTTAATAAATGAATTTAAGTTCTATTTTCTATATTTACATGTTATATGTAATCAGTTCCAGTTATGCATTACGAAGGAGGCCTATGCAGGTCACATGTTTAGTATTCGTCATTTCTAGGTTGTACGTATTGAGTTGGTCCAGTATAAGCCATATCGGCTCCATTTATGATTTTGTCTAAGATTTATTGATTTTACCCCAGTGTGGTACACTAGTTGGAGGTCTTGTTATTTTACCCCAGTGTGGTACACCGGCTGGACGGATTTTACCCCGGTATGGTACACCGGCTGGAGGCATTTTTATTTTTACCCCGGTATGGTACACTGGCTAGAAGAATTGTATATAGATTTTATGGTTGGCTGTCTGCTGGCATTTCAGTTATAATATTTATTGTGCATTAGATGTTTGCATTTACACTTCAATAATGAGTTATTGTCAGGTTTCTATTTTCAGGATTTTGGGTTGTTACTACTCCTTATTTCTGGCCTAGTTATCATTTTTATCTTACATGTTTACATTTTTCAGCCTTACATACCAGTACATTTTATTGGTATTGACATCCCTTCATCTTGGGACAATTCCTACAATCCTGCTGGAGGTACAGGTCGAGGCTCAGATCATCGGATGTAGTAGGAGCCAGATTTCAGCAGAATAGTGGCATGCTCCTCTCTTCCAGGAGCCATGTCCTAGTTTGGACTATTTTTAGTTTTGTGTATAGCATGGGTAGGCTGGGGCCCTGTCCCGTGCATTTCAATTTGTTTACTATGTAGAGGTTGATGTGGACTAGTTTGTATAGTAGTGTGGGTTGTGTAGTCGTATTGGTTTTTCATTGCTTTGCTTAGTCAGCCTTAGTGTTACATTTATAGATGTTATATAGCCGGCTTCTTGATCGATCGTGAATCGAGTGCCAGTTGCACCCTATCCCATTTTGGGGCGTGACAGAAATAAATCACACACTCCCCCAACATATCCTCAAGAGTATGAATGGTCCATTCAGCCTGACCATCTATTTGCGGGTGAAACGTTATGCTAAGCTTGACCTGAGTACCAAGTCCCTTCTAAAACTTTCTCCAAAACTGGGAGGTAAAATGAGTACTTCTATCTGATATAATGGAAAAATACACTCCATTCAACTGAACTAACTCCCGAGGGTACAATTTAGCATAATCCTCCACTGAATCAGTAGTTTTGACCGGTAGAAAATGAGTTGTTTTAGTCAACCTGTCTACAACATTCCAAATAGAATCATACTGTCGACGAGTATGAGGCAACCCTGTAATGAAGTCCATATTGATTTCCTTCCACTTCCAAGTAGGGATACTAATGTCTTGAACCACACCACTGGGTCTTTGATGCTCAACCTTCACTTGTTGGCAATTCGGGCACTTAGCCACAAACTCTGCTATATCCTTCTTCATGTCATTCCACCAATAAACTTCCTGTAGGTCACGGTACATATTGGTGCACCTGGATTTATAGAATATCTAGAACCATGAGACTCATGCAACATCCGCTCCCTCAAGTCATCAACACCCGGTATAAACAAATGACCCAGATATCATAGTACACCATCTCCCCCTTGGGTGAAAACCTCCACCTTCTAATTCTGAACGGCTTTCTTCAACTTTACTAAAATAGGATCCTCATTTTTTCTAGCCTTGACCTCGGTCACTAAGGAAGATTCTAATCCATTCTGAACAACGGCACCACAATCCGTCGAGTTAACAAGATGAACTCCTAGTCATGCAAGACAATGAAAATCCTCCACTAACTCTTTCCTCTCATCATCTACATTGGAAACACTCTTCATAGAAAGCCTATTAAGAGAATCTGCCACCACATTAGCCTTGCCCCGATGATAAAGGACACTCATATCATAATCTTTAACAAGCTCCAACCACATTCTCTGACGTAGATTTAGATCCTTTTGGGTAAACACGTAATGTAGGCTTTTGTGGTCTGTAAACACATCAACATGGATCCCATACATATAGTGTCTCATAATCTTCAAAGAAAATACTACTGCTGCCAATTCGAGATCGTGAGTTGGATAGTTCTTTTTATGGACCTTGAGCTACCTGGAAGCATAGTCTATAACCCTACCGTACTACATTAATAAACAACCAAGGCCGATCCTTGAGGCGTCATAATAAACCACAAACCCAACGGTACCCTCAAGTAGAGTCAACACTGGTGCTGAGGTCAGTCGAGTCTTTAACTTTTGGAAGATCTTCTCACAGGCCTCCGACCATTGGAACTTCACTTTCTTCTAGGTCAACTTAGTCAACGGTGCTGCAATGGATGAAAATCTTTCCAAAAACCTCCTATAGTAACCAGCCAAGCCCAAGAAACTCCTGATATCCAAAGGACTCACTGGTCTAGGCCAATTCTTCACAGCTTCTATCTTCTAAGAGTCCACCTATACACCCTCACTTAACACCATATGACCCAAAAATGCTACCAAGTGTAACCAAAACTCACACTTGATGAATGTAGCATACAGCTGGCGATCCTTAAGAGTTTGTAGCACCACCCTCAAATGAGTGGCATGCTCCTTCTCCCTCTGATAGTATATAAGAATGTTATCTATGAACATGATCACGAACATGTCCAAATACGGCTTGAACACCCTGTTCATAAAATCCATAAAAGCTGCAAGAGCATTCGTTAGTCCAAAATACATAACCACAAACTCATAGTGACCATACCGAGTCCAACAGGATGTCTTCGAGATGTCATTCTCCCTAACACTGAGCTAATTATATATGGATCTGGGGTCTATCTTTGAAAAACTTAGCAACCTGAAGTTGGTCAAATAAGTCATCAATCCTAGGGAGGGGATACCTATTCTTGATGGTGACCGATTTCAATTGCCAGTAATCAATGCACATCCAAAGGGAACCATCCTTCTTCCCACAAAGAGAACTGGTGCACCCTACGGGGATTTGCTTGGTCTGATGAAACCCTTTCCTTCAACTCATTTAGCTCAACTGGAGCCATTTTGTAAGGAGGAATAGATATAGGCTATGTGTCAGGAAAAAAGTGGATACCGAAATCAATCTCCCGCTTGGGAGGAATTCCCCAGTAAATCAACTGGAAACACCTCTGGATATTCGCACACTATAAGAACTGATTGGATAAGATATGGCGCATATGAAAACTCAGTTGAAATTGATTACNCTGGATATTCGCACACTATAAGAACTGATTGGATAGTCGGGGTTTCCAATGTAACATCCTTAACCCTAATCAGATGGTACACACAACCCTTAAAAATCATCTTTCTGGACTTAAGGTAGGAAATGAAATGACCTACAGGCACAGCTGAACTACCCTTCCATTCTAGGACTAGCTCACCCGAAAATCGAAACTCTACCGCACGGGTTCTACAATTTACTGAGGCATAACATGCATGTAGTCAATCCAAGCCAAAGATAACATCAAAATCTGTCATGGCTAGATCTACTAAAGCTTCTGAGGTGACTTTCTGAAGGACTGTGATAGGGAAATTTCTATATACCCGTTGAGCTATAACTGAATCGCCAACTGGAGTAGAGACTGAGAAGTGTTCTGATAGGATTTTAGGACTGACTCCAAAACTACTAGCAACATAGGGAATCACAAATGATAAGGTAGCCCCTGGATCTAACAATGCATATACATCAAGGTGAAATACTTATAATATACTAGTGACTATATCTGGGGAGGCCTCCTGCTCCCAATGCAATGTGAGGGCATATAACCTATTCTAACATTGACCACCACTTGCACTAGTGGAGGCTCATTTCCGAGCTGAGCGTGCTGGTGGGGCTGCTGAACTAGTGGTTAGGTCTCGGTCTCTACCATGGTAATGCACGCAGGCTAAGTCAAGAAAAGGACTTCCTTACCTTTCATTCATAGTAGTCTTAATGACTAGTAGTTTGAAGCCTTAAGAAAGCAGTTTTTTTTGACACTCGCTTCCTTCGTCTTAAGTAAAGTTCGGTTTACTTTTTTGATTCGAAACTCTTAGTCGAGTTGATGGAGAGATCGATTTTTTGTTCGAGGTTCAAGAGGAAGGAGAGGAACCACCGCCCATTGGTGCTTTTATGAATGTATGGTCACCGGTGGCTAATACCTTCTCGAGTCTATCGAACCTAAAATCCACTTTCCATCGCTTAGGATTCTCCTACCTCATAAAACATCATTTGATGCTTCTGAAACATATGATATGAAAGAAGATGAGTCTTTATTTGCCTTATCAGGCATAGTTTCTTTTCAAGAAAGAGGCAGAGTATATGAGCTTGACACCGCAGCTAGGCATGGTTCCGCAGACTCCCTACCCATGATGAACTAAAATTATTGGGGTCTCCAAATTTGATATAATCAACGTGTTTTTTACTTAGTTATTTTTTAATATGATATAATTGAATTGCTCAAGGACCAAACGGTCCCTTTCCTTCATACTTCTCGGGCAATTTTCTGAAGAAAAAACTATTCAAATAAAGGGTCGAATTTTACAAAAACTTTACAAAAAAAATAGGAGTAAGCTTGTGACGCGTTCACTAAAAAAATCCCTTTGTAGTCAATCAGCAATCTCTGAGCATATGTCCGGGCTTCCCACACCCGAATAAAGCACCTGTACCTGCTAAGCAATGACCAGTGTACCTCCTGCCACACCGATCACAAGCTAGAATACTAGGCTCCATAGATTTGCTCCCCTGACCTCAAAAGCCTGATGTTCGTCCCCTCTGGTCGCACCTAGATCTGGATGGCACACTCGCTGTTGATGGAGCTGGGGATGATGATCTCTGGTAAGACTGCTGATGGTGCCCACCACTAGGTCTCTGCTGGGAGAATTCAAAACTATCAATCCTGGCCCTCTTGGCCTCTCTCTCCCTCTCACTCACATATACCGTCTCTATCTTCAGGGTGTACAGAACTACCCATGAGAAGTCAATGTCCTAATAAAGAATCGCGATTTGGGAATCCCTGACCAAATAGTCTACTATCCCATGCATGAACTGACTCGCTCGAGCCCTCTGATCTTCCACCATCTCAGGAGAAAATTTGGATAGGCGGGTGAACTCTAAGGCATATTCCTGTACCATCATGTTCGTCTGCCTCAAGTTCATAAATTCAACTGCTTTGATCTCCCTCATCTCGCGGGGAAAGAACTGATCCAGAGATGAGGTATGGAACTCATCCCAATAAATAGGGCTTGCTCCAACTGCCCTACCATTCTTTCACTATCTGAACCAAATATGTGCAACCCCTTTCAGATTATAAGAGGCTACGTCTGCGAACTCCTCCCCTGTCACCCCCATGATTTGGGTGAATTTTTTAATCTCATCAATAAACTCGTGCGGATACTCATCCACCTTAGATCCAAGAAACTTCAGAGGGTTCATCCTATGAAAGTCCCTGACTCTTGCTGCTACTGCATTCCCATTCTGGTGAACATGTGCTACCGCCTGTTTCTTGACCTGGGCAGTCAAAGCCTGGGCCAACATCTGGATGGCAGGCCTAAACTCTGTATGGGCCACCTGCTCGGGCACATGATCCTCAAGGTCTAGTGGGGCCTACTGGTGCCCATCTTTGTTGCCATTCTCATGGCCATTTCAATTTCTCTTTCTTCTTCCATTAACTCGGTGAGGAGGCATGATTCTGCAAACGCATATTGCACAAGTTAGAAGGATAAAGAGATATTTCATCGCATGACATACATCATGAAAGAAGGGAATATTTCCTAAAACATTTTGTAGCCTATTTGTTATAAGTGTGGCACACTTCACGCCCATGAAAAAGACTCTACAAAACATGGCTTTCCAACACCCTAGGACACTTTAAAACCTAAGGCTCTAATACCAAGTTTGTCACGACCCGAGCATAGGCCTGGATTGAGACACGGGAGAAAGAACCCTGAAAGGGCTCCAAGTCGACCCATGGCATGAACCTAACATCTAAAGTTCAATGTAATAATATGGAAGTGTAACATATAAAATAGCAGAAATATGAAAATCTGATATCATTGAATATCTAAATACATAACAGCAATCTGAAACTAAAAACATACTATGTCTTATAAGCCTCTACATACTGACGGGTTGATGAGACAAGACCCCAACTAACTCCCTAAAAATAATACTAAACATACTGAACACAAGTTGAATAAATGGGTCCTCGAAAGATGAGGACTCACCAACTCTGGCCGAGAAACGCCAACTCTGAGGATCTGGTTAATGGTGGGGCTAAACCTAAATATTCGAGCATGTATCATTAAAACGATACAGCATAGAGTATATAGNGTATCATTAAAACGATACAGCATAGAGTATATAGTTAGTATGTGGAATGTACCGAGTATGCAAGGTAAGTAAAACCGCTAAGTAAGAAAAATAAGAAATCATGCATATCTTAAAACATTTCATCATAAGATTTTAAGAGTAGGGCTTTCATGTTATTATCTGAAAACATGACTAAAACATAACTGAATGTCATAACTGAATCGAATCACCCAAGGCTGAAACTAGTTATTCATAAGTAAAACTGAACATTGTGTAAAACTTGTTGAAAACATAATATCATGACTGATGAACATGCATAACTGAAATTATAAGGAACAATGGAAGACTCTTCATATAACCAACATTACCACGATAGAGCTTACGTTGTCCCCACTATTACTTTCAAGTGGGTAAAGCCATCCAAAGCCTTGCTAGGGATAAGGACACTACCATGATATTTATATCAAGCTAAAGGCCCCTTGGGGGAAGGGAAAGCTCAATAGGGAGGCCCCAAATAATCTGAATATACCTACGTTGGCACGTAGCTCTGAGGAACAGGGTTGACTGAACCCTTAGCCTACAGGGTGCTAGATACTAGTCCCAAAAACATGCATACGCTCTCCATTATTTTTCAACAAAGCCGAACCATCTTCTTTCAACAAAGATGAATCTTTATAATACATGCATAATCTAAAATCATAACATGAGGAGCCTCGGCTCAAACCATACCACAAGCTAAAAATAGCGGGAGTCTAGACTCCAAAATCCATGTGGTAAGCTAATAACATAAAATTGAGGTAAATCATGAAACATACTTGATCATATGGGCTTTCCCAAACTTAAGCATACTTTAGATAGTCAAAATCATGGCTATAAATATGGATAATTCGAAATCATACTTTGATCATATGCATCTCATCATACTTAGAAACATAGATCATAATCTCATATTTTCCTAAACTTGCATAATTGGGCATTATAATTGTAAGACTTTGAAAACATGAATTATAATTTGAAACATTATAAAACAAGCCCATGAATCATAATTAAACATTAGAAACATGAATAGATTATACCCATGATAGATACTTAGAAAATTCATAGTTTGGTTAAAACCTCATAGATTCATTAACTAGAATTTCCATGAATTTGAGAAGGAATTGGGCATGGGAGTGGATAGATACACCCATTCATAAACCTGCATACTTGGGTGCTTCTAATTTCTCAACCTTCTAGAATGGCAAAGGGAAATTGAAGGAGAATTGATGAATTTCTAGGCTTGATCACCACTAGTAACTTCAGGCTTGCATGCATGGAAACGGATAGGTTTAGAATGAGTTAAACCCTCTTAAAACACACCTATCTAAGCTGAAAATGACGTAGTTTAGGTCTTATAAACTTATGAATTACAAAAAAGCTCTTAATAAATTCACAGGAAAAAGCATACTGCCAGTCCCAATGAGGGACCGGATGACTCGTTGCCTGAGGGGACGACTCGTTGTCTGCATTCATCACCAGCATTGCTCAAATCTGGAGCCCTGTTCCTCCGATCCCCTAGGGNCATTCATCACCAGCATTGGACCGCACCACCCATTCAGTCATCACGAGGGACACCATGACTGATGGTGTACCTAATGATTCATGGTGACCAGTCGTTGAGAACAGTTCCCATAATTTTAGCCTCCATTTCAACTCCTAACCGCGACCAACTCCACGACTCATTTCTCTGACCATGAATTGTGGCTTATCTCGTGGTCAACTTCCAAATAACAATCTCAACAAACTTTCCCTCCACTCCATGAGTCACTTAATGACTCATGGAATACTTCAAGCGTCATTGGATGATTCTTCTTGTGGCCTAGTGTAAAAAATTCTATTTTCTCCATTTCAACTATCGAGTCTAATCTTAGGGCTTTCGGGGTATTACACTTAGTGGAGTTAGATATGACAGACTTTGATGTTATCTTCAGCATGTATTGGTTATATTGTTTTTATGCCTTAGCCAATTATAGAACCTGATCATTAGAGTCTCGATTTCTGGGTAAACTAGTCCTAGAGTGAAAGGGTAGTTCAGCAGTGCCTTTAGGTCATTTTGTTTCCTATCCTAAGGGCAAGAAGATGATCTACAAGGGTTATGTGTATCATTTAGTCCGAGCTAAAGATTATAATTCTGAAACCCCAACTCTTCAGTTAGTCCTAGTGGTTTGTGAGTATCCTGAGGTGTTCTCAGATGATCTACAAGGAGTCCCTCCCAAGTGAAAGATTGACTTTCGATATTAACCTTCTCCCTGATATGCAGGCCATATATATTCCTCCTTGTTGAATGGATTCAGCCGAGCTTAAAAGGATGAAGGAACAGTTGAAGGACCTCTAAGATAAGGGTTTTCTCAAGCCTAGTAAGTCTCCTTGGGGTGCTCCAATCCTCTTTTTTTGGAAGAAAGACGGTACTCTCTGAAAGTGTATTGATTATTGTCAATTGAACAAGGTCACAATCAATAATAAGTATCTCCTCTTTGGGATTGATGACTTATTTGATCAGCTTCAGGGTACTAAGTCTTTTTTAAAAATAGACCTCAGATCAGGCTATCACCAACTCAAGGTTAGGGAGAGTGACATTCAGAAGACAGTTTTTACGACTCAGTATGATCACTATGATTTTGTTGTTATGTCTTTTGGACTAACAAATGCTCCTTCAGCTTTTATGGATTTGATGAATAGGGTGTTCAAATAGTGCTTAGATATGTTCATTATTGTCTTCATAGATGATATTTGTGTATTCTTGGAGTGAGGAGGAGCATTCTGCTCATTTGAGGATTGTGTTACAGACTCTCAAGGATCGTCAGTTGTTTTCTAAGATTAGAAAGTGTATGTTCTAGCTGTAGTCAGTTGCATTTCTAGGCCATGTAGTGTCTAGTGAGGGTGTTCAGGTAGACTCTTATAAGATTAAGACGGTGAAGAACTGTCCTGGACCTATTACTCCTACTGGCATTAGGTGATTTTTGGATTTAGCTAGCTACTATCGGAGGTTTGTACATGGATTTTCATCCATTGCTGCTCCTTTCACTAAGTTTACCCAAAAGAAGGTCAAATTCTAATGGTCCAATGAGTGTGAGAACAGTTTTTAGGAGTTAAAGACTCGACTCATTTCATCTCCAATGTTGACCCTACCAGAGGGCACGAATGGCTATGTGGTGTATTGTGATGCTTCTAGGATAGGCCTTGGGTATATGTTGATGCAGCATAGAAAGGTCATTGCTTATGCCTCCAGACAGCTTAAGACTCATAACAAGAATTATCCGATGCATGGCCATGAGTTAGCAACGGTGGTGTTTTCCTTAAAATTTTGGAGGCACTATTTGTATGGGGTGCATGTGGATGTGTTCATGAATCACAAGAGTCTTCAGTATGTGTTCACTCAAAAGGACTTGATTTGCAGCAAAGGAGATGGGTTGAGCTTCTCAAGGACTATGACATGAGTGTCCTTTACTATTCGGTCAAGGCCAATGTAGTGGTGGCTTCTCTTAATAGACTATCCATGAAGAGTGTGTCCCATGTTGAGAATAGGAGGAAAGAGTTGGTGAAAGACATCGATAGGCTTGCTCGATTGGGGGTTCACCTTACGAATTTGGCAGATGGTGGTGTTATCGTGTAGAATGGTGTAGAGTATTTGTTAGTGACAGAGGTTAAGGCAAGGCAAGATGAGGATCCTATGTTGGTCAAGTTAAAGGAAGCATTCGGAGGTTAGAAAGTGGAGGTTTTCTCCCAAGGGGAAGATGGTGTACTCTGATATCAGTACCGACTATGTGCTCTGGAGGTAGATGACTTCATAGAGAGAATGCTGGGAGAGGCTCACAGATCTCGAGATTCTATCCACCCAGGTTCCACCAAGATGTATCATGACCTATAGGAAGTCTATTGCTAGAATGGCATGAAGAACGACATTGTAAAATTTGTGGCCAAGTGTCTATATTGCCAATGGGTGAAGGTTAAGCATCATAGACCAGGAGGTATGCTATCGAATATCAGTATTCCTACCTGGAAGTGGGAAGAGATAAATATGGACTTCATTATAGGTTTTCCTTGTACGCACCGACAGTATGATTTTATATAGGTAGTCCTTGGTACTCAGGTCAAGCTTAGCATAACTTTTCACCTATAGAAAAATGGTCAGGCCAAGAGGACCATTCAAACCTTAGAGGACCTATTGGTACCTTGTGTGATTAATTTCTAAGGCAGTTGGGATGATCACTTATCTCTCATAGAGTTTTTCTACAATAATTTTTATCGCTCCAGAATTCAGATGGCTCCATTTGAGGCTCTTTATGGGCGGACAGTTATCCATGTATCCGTATTGAAGAAGTGTGTTGGTGATCCAACTCTAGTCGTACTGGTGGAGAGTATTGGTATGAAGGATAGCTTACTTATGAGGAGGTTCCAATTGAGATCCTTGATTGTCAGGTTTGGAAATCGAGAAACAAGGAGGTCGGTTTGGTGAAAGTCCTTTTGAGGAATCAGCTTATAGAGGGATCTACTTGGGAAGCCGAAGTAGATATGATGGCCAATTACCCTCACCTTTTCCCTTCCAGCTTAGTTTCAACATGAGGTACTAGTTTTCTCCTTAGTAATCCATTCAGATTCATGTTAGTACATGTCTCTCAGTTTCTTTCATGTCTTTTTATGCATGTGGTGGTTTGTGAATTTAGTTCAGTCATGTATCTCAAGTTTGGAGTTAGTCACTCCACCAGTGTTCATTCTATAGCTTTCAGTTGTTGGTTTACAACTCTTTCCCTGTCTTTTTAGCTTTATTAGTCTCCATTCAAAGATAATGTTCCCCATGGGGGAGATAATGTAAAACCCCAAAAATTCCTAAGACTAGATCCTAGATATGGAGTATGAACCAGCAGACAAACTGGACATTTTTCCTCAGAACGAGCCTAAGAACAACTCGTTGGATGATAGCACGAGTCATGGTCAGACTCATAGCAGACAAGTAGAGTTTTCAAGTTCCAAAAGCAATGACTCAAGGGACAAGTCATAGGAAGATAGGAAGAGCCGTTATACAGGTCATTGGACGAGATTCATAGAACTTTTCTAGGAAAGTTCAGGTGACCACGAGCAAAGCTATGGGTCGTTGAAGGACCAACAGGCCGTTGTATGGGTCATGGTCACTGCCAAGCAAATTTTTAATGCGAGTTTCCGAGGGTATTTATGAAACTTCCTATGCTTTTAACTCCTAAATGAGGTCGTTTTTTGTTTCCTAAGGGGCTGTTAGGGGATTGTACTTAGCATAAACCCTCATTTTTTCAAACACCATAGATTGAAGATTCATCCTCTCAAGCTCCTAAGGTTCTTCCTCATCTCAAGTCTCTGTGAACTCAAGTTATTGTCATGAATTCATCAAACCCAGATATGTGGGGTTATGAATAGGGGATCTCTTCCTAGGTCGGAGGGGCAACATCTCTCCCTCGAGACCTTTCCCAACTCTCGTACCACAACACAGCAATGTCTCACAACCGAAATACTACCATCTCAACGGATTCTGTAGGTGTTACATGCACGACTCGAAAAATTCTCTGCATCTGGTCTAGGAAATCCTGGGGGTCCTCTGCCTGATCTGACCCTGTGAACTGTGGGGGACCTAATGCCAAAAATTCCCTG
>JACEIK010002695.1:134436-177362 GCA_018107945.1 Datura stramonium
GTACAAAAGAATAATTGTCGATAATCAATGCAAATGCGAAGACAACCATCATTTTTGCGCACAAAGAGAACTGGCGCACCCCATGGGGATTTTTTAGGTCTTATGATACCCTTGGCAAAGATATCCTTCAATTATTCTTTTGTACCCCAGAAGCCCAAAGATCGAACCTGGGAGTCGAAATGGTGGAAATGTAAAGTAGATGCTGCAGACTTAGGACGAGTCGTGAGGGAAGCCCATGAGTCGTCAGGTGACTCGTGGGAAGGCCAGTAAGTAGTTTGGGAAGTTTTAAGAAAAGGTTCCCCATGGGCGTGGCAACGACTCGTGGTAAGACCCCACGAGTCATTGGGTTAACTGTAGGGTCGGGGAAAAGGAAAAGAGAAGAAGGAGAGCAGTGTACTTAACGACTGGTGACCATGAGTCATGGTCACCTCTGATGAATCGGGATATGACCCATTACAAGCCCAAGAGACAAGGACAGGCATTGTACTTGATAAGCAGGGTGATGATTCATTGCCCTGGACCACGAGTCATCAGGTAGTCCCTTAGGACCACCTGGCAGTAATTTCCTGCAAATTTAGTAAGGGCCTTTTTGTAATTTATAAGTTCCTAAAGCCTATACTACGTCGTTTAAGGTTCATTTTACTGGGTTTTAGTGAGTTTTGGCTCAAACCATATCACAAGATGAACATAGTGGGAGTCTAGACTCCAAAAGTCCATGTGGTAAGCTAATAACTTGAAATTTAGATAAATCATGAAACATACATGATCATATGGGCTTTCCGAATACTTAAACCTGCTTGACATAAACTTTTTCATTTGAAAACACGAACATAGACATGGATAATTCAAAATCTTACTTTCTTCATAAACATCTCATCATGCTTGAATACATATTTCATAATCCCAACTTTCATGAACATTCATTGATGGGCATCATAACTTACAAAACTTGAAAACATAATTTATAATTAAAAACATTGTAAAATCTATCCATTTATCATAATTCAATATTAGAAACATGCTTAGATCATATCCATGATTGAAACTTAGAGAATTCACATATTGGGTTAAAAACCCCATAGATTCATCAACATGAATTTCATGAATTGAAAAGGGATTGGGCATGGGTGTGTATGAATAAACCCATTCATAACCCTACATACCTGAAGAAATCTGATTTCTCAACTCCCTTGATTGTCCAATGAGAATTTGGGGAAGAACTTGAGGAATTTAGGCTTGATCACCCTTTGGAACTTCTAGACTTGCATGCATGAAAGTGAATAAGCCTAGAATGAACTTACCCCTCTTAAAACACTCTATTATGATCTTAACACGATGTACTTTAGGCCTTAGGAATGTAGAAATTATGTAAAAGCCCTTAATAAATTCACAGGGAAAAACATACTGTCAGTCCCAATAAGGGACTGGACGATCTATTACCTGAGAGAACGACTCGTGGCTTGCACTCGTCACCAACACTAGAAAGATTATCCCTGTTGGTCACCACGAGGGACACCACGACTCGTGGTTTACCAAATGACCCGTGGGAAACACTGACCACGACCATCCCAATGACTCATGGTCCTAACCATGAATCGTGCCTTCTCCCGTAGTCAACCTCAAGACCTCCATCCGTAGCCATCTTCCCTCTCCACACCATGTGTCACTTAATGACTCATGGCGCACTCAACAGGTCACTGGACGACTCATCCTGTGACCTGGTGTAGGAAATTATGTTTTCTCCATTTCAAATCCCGGGTCTACTCTTGGGGTCTTTGGGTTATTACAACTCTCAAGCTTCCAAATCTATTCTCCGAACTCATTCTCTTAATTGTGGTAATGTACTCTTATCTTCCTTATTTTCTCATCAATGGTAATCTTGTTGCATATGGATGTTGTTATGAAATATATCTCCCTTCTTTTTACTACCCTTTTCCCCAACAGTTTAATCATTGAGACCATACTTGTTGAATGAAGCTAGTAGATACAATGTGAAATTAGTGGGGTGATAGAGGCTTGATCTTTAAATGGGTATAGGGTAAATGGTTGTTCTTGTGTAGTGGAGTAGGGTGATGTTTGAGTAACCCCAAGGGATTAAAAAGACCCAATTTTCCCTTTTATAGATGGGGTGACACCATTCTTAAGGGTAAATCATCTTTTATCCTTTTTCATGTGTATAGGTAATGCTTTGATATGATATGAGTGAGTTTTTGAGAATTTTGATATTGGATTTCATTGTGAAGCATTAGGGATGGTGACCATCGGCTATTTGCCAGTCAGGTCCGGCGAAACACCGATGAAATTCCGTTTCTGGCTAATATTGGCTTCAGGCCACTGCCCTGACCCCGCGTTACATCGGCGTTTTGCGGATCGAGACCAGAAATTCGCTTATCTGTTGCCGATGGAAAACTTTCTACTTCAGTTCTCTGCCTATCACCGGCGGGTCTTTTGCGGTTCGCGGATAACCTCTTGCGGTTCACCGGTGTTTTTCCGGTGTTTCCAATTTATTATTTGCTAATTCCTCCCCTTGTTTCTCATTTACATTTTAGGTTAGTTATTAGTTGTTTCATTTTATCTTTGGAAAAATACAAAAATATACATTGTGGATGCCACTAATATCTTATTTGCAGAAAATGACTTCATCCAGGAATCCCAGTAAGGGCAAAGCCCCAGCCTCTTCATCCATAAAGGGAAAAGAAACGGCAAAGCCATACACAGCACCCACCAACTCTCGGGAGGCTATCATATTTTTTGTGCCCGACATGACGGGACATTATACCACCTGCAAGGGCCAATAAATCACCATCGAAAAGAGGTTTGATTTTGTGGGGCTGCGCGGTGGCCTTCCCAACATCACAACTAAGTTCATTGACAGACAATGGTATTCTTTTTCCAATCCTCTCCTAGATTACTATCCAAGCCTGGTGTCGTAGTTCTATGCTTCCTACCAAGTTAGGTAGGAGAGCACGAACCACAGAGGCAAAGTCGATGAATTTCCTTGCCTACCTTTAGTTATGGTACGAGGAGTGAAGGTTAACACTACTCCAACAATCATCAATTATATATTATGTGAGGAGGAGATTTACACTGGCTTAGAATACATGGACAGGATTGCGGATAAGGAGAAACAATCTCATGGATAGTTCCTACCATTGCTATAGACACACCTTTCTGGGATACTATGGGCGGCGAAATTCTTGCCCTGATCTGAAATTTGAAGACAAGCTGTGGCTAGACTTTATGTGTGGCTGCATCATACCCTCTAAGAATGAGTAATGGGTTAGCTTGGAAGCGCCTATCCTTATAACCTGCATCATGAAAGGGGTCCCCATAAACTTTGGGGAGATTGTGGCTCTACAAATGAAAAGGAAAGCAAGGAAGACCATCACCTCCATGCCATATGTCATGCTCATTTCTCAATTATGCTTGCAAGCCAGAGTGCCTTTATTCCCATATGAGACCCCTAGTCCTGTTTGTAGTGTAATCACAACAGATCGAAAAAGGGATGCTGAGGCACCCTAGGTCAAGTGGAAGCATATGCAAGCTTTTAATTTGCTAGAGGGTTCTCTATCTCATAGTTCTGAGCAGTCTCCACAAGCTCCAGATTTGAATATGCCTTACCCAGAAGATTCGGGCCATAACTCCAGTGACATACCTATTTGGGGAGCATCACCCCCACCAACATCCTCCCAATAAGGCGGTCTCCACAAGCTGGTGGAAATGACCAACTCTTATGAGAGCCATCTTCAAAAGTTTGCTCGGAGCCTCCCTTCCGTCATCGCCTGAATAGTAAAAAGGGAGATGAAGTATATGTATGAGAGTCTTACCATATTATGCAAGCGAGTAGATGCTGTGGAGAGGGATGTCATCTCTCTCCAGGCTGAAGTAAGGGAGTGGAAAAGTCGGACATCCGTGGAGGTGCCCGATTTGAGTGCTCTTTATGCTGCAATGACTGCGCCTTCTACAGTTTGAGGCCCTATAGATGATTTGTTTGAGCGTTTTGGAGATGACGTTGAAGATCTGGGTGATGAAGGCTTTGATGGTGAGGCAGGAGCAGGTGCAGACAATGATGTGGATGAGAAGGAGTGACCCACACAGTGAGTCTCTCGCACCTTTTATTTTTCGTTCCTACATTGGGGATAATGTAATCTTTAAGATAGGGTGGGGTGAGTGTTTTCTGGGTGGTCATTTGTGTCTTATTTTTTTGATTGTTTAATGTAGCCCTTGTCGGGCTTTTGTTTTTATCTGATGAAGAGTTGTGAACCTTTGTTGGGCTAATTTAGTATCGTTGATGATTTCCCTTGCCAGGCTAGTTGTGTTGGTAAAATTGTGAATGAATGAAATGAATGATTTTTTGATGTTAATGCTGAAAAATGGGTCCTTGCTTTGAATTGTAAAATGTTGCATTGTGACCCAAAATCTTTTGTTAGACTGCGTAAATAGTAGAATAGTAATCAAACTCCAAGGGTTTTCTTCATATCATAGTTCTTTCCCAAAGACCATTTTTCTTTTTCGTTTCTTTTTGTAGTCGAACCGGACTGGTATTTCCCGATGATAGATTGAGAGGTGACTTTCCTAAGGGAAAATCTCAATTCTAGAGTCTTGTTGAGTCTTTTGTGCACTTGTTTAATGAGGTACCACCAACATTTCTTGCTCGGCATTGTGCATGAGTTTTGAAAAGAAAAGGAGGGCATTTAAATGTGAAAATGAGGACTCTCTTGTCATGAGTTACACATTCGTTGCTTTGCTTTTTGATTTGTACACTATCTTGTCTAAAGTCATTCTCTTAGTGTGATGATGAATGTATGTGAAATCCTTAGATTGTGATGCCTTGTGTGGCATGTTTTTTGGCTTAATTCCTTTATATGCATGATTTTCTAGAACTTACCCTAAGTGTGATTCAAAGAGAAATGTTAGATGGGGCTGCACTTAGAACATGATCTTAGGCCCTCTTTTATTAGTCACTTCACCCAAAATGACCTCCTTGAACATTAATCTTTGATAGCCAATGTTTGAGCCTCGGACCCTTTCTTGGAAACCACATTACAAGTCTAAGGACAATTTTTAGTCCTTCTCTTTGGCACGCATCCTCCCTAATTGCTAGTAATGAAAGATTAATAAAATGGGGTTTTGAGCCCAAGAAATGGGTAACAATAGGGAAATGAATGTGAAATGAGGAAAAAGCCTAAGTTTGGAGGTTTTCAAGAGTAGAGGAAACATAAGAACTTCAATGTGAGATAGCACCAAGATTTGTGATTAAATGAATGAAATTATGGGTTAAAAAAAGCCTCGAATCATCAAAAAGAGAAAAAAATAGTTAAAATATGCTATCTCTTGTGTAGATAAGGCTAAATGTAAAATTCACAGGTGTTATAAGGAGGGCTCTTGTTACACAAAAGATGAAGATGATGAACAAGGAGGAAAGTGGAGTGATATCAATAAGATGATGGGATATTGCAAATGTTTATAAAGGCATTAGGGAGGCTCTAGTAACTAAAGCTAAACATTTGTCCCACCCTTACCCCTAGCATTCATGATACCGCACAATTCCTTAGTGATTTTGAGTGTATCAACACTACATTAGTGGTGAGTTACATGAAGGGCAAGCCTACGGGTCAATTTGTATGCACTTGAATTTATTTGTGAGAGTGAGCGTGTTTTTCTTATCATATAATCCCTATATGTGAAATACTTTAAATTGTATGGGATTCTCTCCTTTTGTGAGTGCCATCACTTCCTTGGCGTACATGATTAAAAGATTCTTAAAGTGAGAGATGTGAATGATACAAGTGTGTAGCGAGCTTTAACGAAAGCTTTGAATGTGAATTTTCAATGACTTGATGCTCCTTGAGTTTGTTTTGATGAACTATACCCCTTATTTGAATGAAATAAATGCATGCAAGATACGCTTAATGATTGTGGTCACCTATTGAAGTTTCTACAACATGTTTTGAGTGTTTCTCTTTTTCTGTGAGTTGGTGAGCATTTTTGAGTTGTCATGGATTAAGTGGTCATTGATTTCTAAACTCTAATGGAGTTGCATGTTTCTCAATGGATAAGAAATGCATTACTTGAGGAAGAGAAATGGTTCAAGTTTTGGGGTATGATGAGTTGGCAATTTACCAACTAAATTAGGCTCTTAAGCATGAGCTTTAGCTTAGTTTTCAAATTATATATATGAATTTATGCTCTTTCTACCTTTTTATGTATAGGTATTTGAGTTGAAGAGAAAGAGCAAGAAGTGGAGTAAAAAGGAAGAAATCAGATGAAAATTTTCACTCCACTGGTTTCGCCAGTCAAACACAGATAACCACTGATTTGAGGAGAAAATGCAACCGGCGACTCACCGGTTAAATCGTCTACAGGTGCTGGAACTTGCTGGACCAAGGAGTAAATTAATCGGTGAATCATATATGGAGGACAGTGAACTGCCGAAGGTACTGCTGAATGGTCCTAGAACATCACTAAAAGTGTAAAAATTAATGGATGGCAGTTCACGGAAAGCAACCGGCAAACCGCCGATTTCCCCGCAAGTGACAAAACGCCTAAAAAGGGGCAATTACATCTAACACTGAAAAAGAGGAGATTGGTTGCCCTACTTTTGCATACAGTCTAAAAGAAAGTACTCTGTACATACTTATTTTGGCTTTTTGAACATTCCTTTTGCTTTGGAGAGAGAAGAACAGCATTAGAGGAGATTGTTGGATATTGCTTTTCTTCTTTTCATCTTCTTCCTTAGCAAGGTATAACCATTATTGCAAATATATTTTGAGTTTGATTTTTCTTTCTCTTAGTAATGAAATCATTGACTTTATTAATGAATATATTCTTTAGTTTCTTAATCATGAATAGCTAAATCATCAACTAGAGGTGTGTGATGATAGGTGCTTAATTAGATTGGGCATCTAGATTCATCTCAATATTGCTTAATTAGCGTAAATCTGTTGAGTTCTCTCCAATTTATAATTGATAATCTATAGTTGCAAATGTGGATCTACTTTTCTTACCTAATTTCATCTTGAAAAAAAGAATTCAAGTATTGGGAGAGAATTTGATGGGGGGAAATGGATGTGATTGTTAGAGTTGGGCTAGAAATAGCCAAAACCCATATTCATAATCCTAATTAGTAGTTGATGACTAGAGATAGCTTAGGTATTCACCCAAACTCTATTGGGCTAATGAAATTAAGTCTTGAGGTTCGAAAGGACTCGATAAAAAGACATCCATGAGGTTGAAAAACATAGACCGCCATCTAATCCAAAGTTATTTACACTTATTTGCAATGATTTGATGATTTAGCATATCCTTCTTTGATTAGCACCCCATCTATACCACACCTCTAGTCTTCACTCATTATTGTCCATCACTTTTGGTTATTTTGCTATTTTGGCCACCTAGTTTAGAATCCACAATATTGTTTACTTCATTTTCCCCGAAAAAATATACTATTTTATTTCTATTGATTGGTGCGAGTTAATTCAAATTTCCTAAAGCAATTCTTGCGCAAATCATTCACTAGTCTCTGTGGGATTCGACCCCGACATATATCGAAAGTATTTGTTTATAGCAATAACCATGTACGCTTTCTCGTTAAGAGGAGTGTAGTTTGGACATAATAATTTATGAGACTGATCACCATATAAGTAAATATGTTGTCTTTTGATTGAACTTGGAAAAAGGAATCGAAAGGATTAAAGGTAAATATAGAAAAGGAATTTAAAGACCCTTAAACCCATTAGTAATAGGATAGAAGTTGTTTTTGAGGATAGGGATATACCCTTCAGCCTTTTTTTATTTGAAATACAACTAGGCATAATCGTTGTTTCATGTTTCTCCTGCATCCATAGGGATATAAGCGTTAGGGTTTATGAAATAGTTCTTGGATGCTTGGGATAACGACAAAGAATGGGATAGTAACTTGCAACTATAAACCATAAGAATAATTTTTCCAGTGTAATAACGTCTTGAAAACATACCTTGAAACCAAACAAGTTCCATTTCCCTAGATTTTGAAAATCATCGAAGTAAAAATCAAGCTTGAAACAATCTTTAGTTAGTTTTACATTTAAAGTTTTTGTAGTTCATTCTTCAAATCATTCCCCTTTTCAACTGTTTTGTTAGAATAGAAAAATAAAGTTATAACCTTATGATGATTAAACTAACAAGCCTCTATGGGTACAATTAAGGGCTTCCAGTCCTATATTACTTGACGACCACGTGCGCTTGGGCGACATCACAATTCAATAGGAAGAACTCAATAGTGAACAATTCAATAGATAGAGAAGAAGATATTTCAAGAATTTGGGCAAAAATCATAGCATTATTCTCAATGAATTCTTGCATAGATTTAGGACATGGGTGATAACGCTCAAATCAAACTCCTGTAAAAGTATGATGTGGACGTTGTCAATAAAGAACACAACTATATTGGGGTAGATCCCACATGGAATATGGCCATGATATAGAATAACGCTAGTATTTAAGCTTTTAAGTTTGTTATCTCCTAAAGGGGGGGGGGTTATAAAAGAAAATACGTAAGAAAATACGTAACAATGTTGAGATTTGATAGTTTTTTATTAAGATAATGCAAATAACTAGGGAAGTGTCCCCATGGATTCATAACTACTTAGGGTTTTCACTTGTGATATTTCCCAATGCTTACTTGTAGAACTGATAACAAGGGTTTATCCAAATGAATGGTTCGTCCCTATTGGATAGCTATACTCAATTACCAGATTATATCTCATGAGTGATTTCACTTCAACCGTTATCAATTTGTTCCAAATTAACTATCCCACAACCACAACTCAAGTCATGCAATGACCCATAAAGATCAAGGCTTTGTTGTAATTCACTTTTCCTAATCTCTACTTCTCTAGATTCAAGCAAGTAAAAAATTCGGGCAAGTCCTTATGTTGTGCTCTGTTAAGAAACATTAAAGATGAAGAGAATACAATACAAGCGTTAACATCGGTTTAGAATAACTTTCTGCAAACTCTAGTTTGTTAATTCATCATGGCTCCCACAACCCTAGTTGTGGAGGTTTTAGCCTCTCATAATTGTAAGAGAATTATATGCATTCGTAGACAAACACATAATTTAGAACTTAAAGAGATGATTGGAAGAAAACCCACTTGGTAATTGCAAGAATTAATGAAGAACAATTCGAGAACAATGGAAGAAAATCAATTCAAGAAAATCTCCAAAATTTGTTCTCAATATTTCCAAAAGTCAAATACTTCTCTCAAGAATCGTATTATGTTCCTCTTCTAACAAAAATAACCTAGAAAAATATTTATACAAATAATTATGAACTTTTTCTAAATTAACTGGGAAACTGCTAAACTGCCGCCGATTTCACTTATGACCCGTACCATGATTGTATGGGTCGTACCTTCACTTATGCATTGGCTGGATGTTCTAATTTTGGCTAAGTGTTGGAAACTATTACGACTCATACCATAAACCTATGAGCCATACTATCTTGTCGTGGTTTGAACCTGAATGTTCTGGCATCCTCTGAATCTTTTCACGTGTGGTTTGGTACGATTCGTACCTTCATCCTACAACTTGTGACTTCTTGTCTTACCTTGAGACCTGTCATTCTTCAATTCTTCTGAAGTTCACGACAGTTCCTCGGTAAGAGTCATAGGTAGATAACACGATTCATAGTTTCTATCCATACTAGGAGACTGACTTAGAGCAATTTCCTCTAAACTTTATCTCGACTGCCTTGGTACTGCTTGTACCAGGATAGTACGACTTGTACCAGGATGGTACGGCTCGTTCCAAAAGTCATACTTTGACTCTTTCATTCAGAACATCTTCTGGACTTCTCCATGATTTTTAGTACGGATCATACCAGGATGGTGCGGCTCGTACCGAGGTGTGTACTTAGCCCTTTTTCTTCATTTTTTTCACTGCTTTTTCACATTTCAACTCCAACATCTAATTTCACCAAAAATAAAGCAAAAGTGCATTATATCCGTATAAACACACCTAAATCCATGCTTATTTACTCAGTTTTAAGCATTGTATGTGTTGTAAACCCACACCACATCAACACCCTCGACTTAATACTTTTGCATGTCCTCAAGGAAATGAAACAAAAATACAAAACGATGCTTAATTAGAAAGTAAACTAGAAGACCTACAACTAACATAACCAAACTATGCATAAAAACCACAATAAGCTTTTGACCCCCTTTTTCATTCAAACCAAGTCAACTATGTGCGCAACTACACCTCATGATATATGGGGATCAAGATATGGCATGTAACTATCATTAGTAAATCAAGTTATCACTAGTGCTACTCACACAGACAATTGGAAGAATATAATACAAACCAAGTACCCTCATAGCGAATGAAGTCTCCAAAACTCGTAGATATATGAAAATATGAAAGTAGGGACTAAACAAGTGAGATTCTCACTCTCACAAAGAAGTTTCAAATACTGCACATCAGATACCATAGGCTTGCACTTATTTTCTCTACTTCGGCTTTTCGAAAGTTAGGCTAGGATCATTATAAGACTTTATTTGGCTTGAATGTAGGCTTCGGGCTGGGTATGGTAAATATAAAATTTAGTGACTAAACCCTCGTTGGAACTACATACATGGCTTCACTTTAACTTTATACCCCTTTTTAACTTTTTCCAATTTTCTTCCCTTTTTCTCTACTTAAATGCAATGTGTGAGTGTGGTGTATTTTTCTCATCTTTTTTTTTCATTTCTTTATCTTTTTATTTTCTTTTTCTTTTCATTTCAGCTATTATTTTATATATTTTTCTTTTCACACCACACCCCACCTTTCCTTTGACTTTTTTATTTCTTTTCCACCTCCTCACGGTCTACGTACCCCTACTATAGCCATCCTCAACTTAGGCATTTTTCTTGATTTGAGGTTCAGAATGTCCATGAAAGGACCAGAAATAAATAGGTTCTTTCCAAACAATGGGAAAGGTGAATGGGTACTCAAAGAAAAATGGTCAATTTAATGCTCAATGTCGGGATCAAGGGATTTATTTTTATTTGGTTTGGTAATTTAAGCTAAAGTGTATAAAATCAAAAATAGTCTATGCTCCTTTCTTATAAAACTATCCTATAACCTATGTAAAGACCAACCAGGCAAGGTCTAGATCTTCAACGCAGTATTGAACTGACCATAAATCCTCACTCACTCATAATATAGGTTTGCATTAATTCTACCTATCCAGTTTATGCACAACTAGGCTATAATTACACATGCTAATAAACTAAATGCCATAAAAAGATCCACAAAAATCATGAATTGTAGTCAATATACACAGCGAAACACCAAAAATTTCAAACAGGGTAATTTTCTCAACATTTTAAAACATGTCCATTCATTGGCTGTTAAGTACTCCTAAGTACTTCTAGCTAAACAAAACACTAAAAGAAATACTAAATATGCTGGTTCTACTAGATAGTATGTCTGAGGGAAAAGAAACATGGAAACAAAAACCCTCAGATGAAAGTCGAAAACCCCAAAAAAAATACAAGTACGTCCTTTTTTAAAAGCATGCTTTGAACCTATAACATAAAATGTAAGTACTGGGAAAGGGATGTACTTGTAGTGTTCTAAGTGCTCCGGTTATCTACTTAGACTTCACCGATCATTTATGGTTTCCTCCTATACAACGTCTAATTTGATGTCACGGAACGACGTTACTCCTTAGTCTATTCATGCCTCCTCGGTGTTTCCCACGTACAACTTCACTCTTGGTTTGTTCACCTTGAACCTCTTACCATCCTTTTTCTCAAGTTCCACAAAACCATATAGGGATCGAGAATAATTAGAACTACAAATAATTATAAACTTTTCCTAAATTGACAAGGAAACTAGTTAACTTGTCGACGACCTTACCTACGACCCATACTATAATTGTACGGGTCGTACCTTTGCTCATACGTTGGCTGGCTCTTCTGATTTTAGCTATGTATTGGAAACTAGTAGGACTTGTACCATAAATGTAAGTGTCAGACTATCTTTCCATGGTTTGAACTTGAATGTTCTGGCGTCCTCTGAATCTTTTCATGAGTGGCTTGGTACGCCTCGTACTTTCATCCACAACTCATGACTTCTTGTCTTACATTGAGATCTTACATTCTTCAATTCTTCTCAAGTTCACCATGGTTCCTTGGTATGGGTCGTAGGTAGATAACACCATTCATGATTACTACCAGTACTAGGAGACTAACTCAGTGCAATTTCCTTCGAACTTTATCATGATTTCCTTGGTATGACTCGAACGAAGAGTCATACTTTGACTCTTCAGTTCAGCACATCTTCTGGACTTTTCCACGATTCTTAGTACAACTGGTAACAGAATGGTATGGCTCATACTGAGGTCTGTACTTAGCCCTTTTTCTGCATTTTTTTCACCATTTTTGCACATTTCAACTCCAACACCTAATTTCCCTAAAAAAAATAAAAGTGCATCATATCCACATAAACATACCTAAGTCCATGCTTATTTCCTCCATTTTAAGCATTGAAAGTGTTGTAAACCCATAGCACATCAATGGGGATGATTAAAATTCCTCACTTAGGTTAGACTTACATATATGGAAAAATGAACTTCGACTCAAGCTTGAAGAACTATAGGTTGAAGAAGATGACTTCCTAGCTTCTTGGATAGCTTGAGAGCTAATGATCTTGAATATTACGTTGTAATGAGAGAGAATAATAGTTTAGACTAATTAAACCCTTAAATATATTTCTTAGAAATCCCAAAATGTTATGGTTTACGTTCTTAAAATATAGGAAGCTACAAAAATACCCCTGAGATCCCGTCTGTAAATTTGACCAACTAGTGACGATGTGTCACCTAACGACTCATCGTACTAGTTGATGACTAGTGGGTGTGGTCGTTACTATTGGATAAATTTGCTCGCTTTCTTATCTTCACCTCATGATCTAGCAGATCGCCTAACTTATCAAATAATCACTTAGGCTACCAGATCGTTCTCCAAATTGTTGGAACTAGGAAGAAAATGTATGTTTTGAAACTTATCTCGAGGATGACTTCACTTAACGGATCATTAAGTGACTTAATGAATCACTTAGTGAGTCATTCTGTGATACTGGTTTGGGTTCTGTTGTTTTTCTGCTTCATGTCCAGGATTCAGTCTTAGGTACTTTTGAAGGTTTTTACATTATGTCCCCCGTGGGATCATTCTTCCTTAAATTAATACTAAGTTGGACTGATAGGTGATCCCACTGAGAGTATCTTAACTGATCTTAACTGAATTCACAAAATATGCAACCATACTAAGGACTTTAGCATCAACTAATGGGACATAAAACTTATAAGACTACAACGAGAAGAAACGGTTACCTCAAGATGATTCTAGACTAGGAGGGGATAGATAAGGATACTACGCCATCATATCTGCTTTAGCTTCCCAAGTAGCTCCCTCAACTAGCTGATTCCTCCATAATACTTTCCCTGAAGAAACTTCCTTATTCCTTAGTTTACGAACTTGTCAGTCTAAAATCTCAACAAGATCCTCCTCATATAACAGGTCGTCCTTCATTCCCACACTCTCTGTAGGGACAATGAGTGAGGGGTCTCCTATACACTTCTTGAGCGTAGAAATATGAAAAACTGAACGGACTGAAGCTATTCGATTGGTAGATCCAACCCATAAGCTACCTTGCCAACCCTCCTTAAAATCTGATATGGACAATATAGTGGGGAATGATCTTCCTTTTCACTATTGTTGGGTGAAACCTTAATGAAAATCCAATCATCTACCTCAAACTCCAACTCTCTACATCTACATATGTATATGATTTTTGGTGACTCTGGGCTATCTCCAACCTTTCCTGAATGATCTTAACCTTCTCTATGGCATGTTGCACCAAGTCTAGTCCTATCAATTCTGCTTCTCCAACTTCCAACCAACCAATAGGAGATCTACACCTCTGCTCATAAGGAGCCTCATAAGGAGCAATCAATGCTAGAGTGATAACTGTTATCATATGAAAACTTAATAAGAGGAAAATGGTCATCCCAATTTCCCTTAAAGTCAATAACACATGCTCTTAACATATCCTCCAATATCTAATTGTCCGTTCTACCTGACCATCTGTTTGCGGATTAAATCTTGTATTAAGGTTCACCTTCGAACCCAAACCTCTCTGAAATGACTTCAAAAAAATATGTGCCCATTGATCTTGGGCAGAATTATATGCCCAAGTGATACTCAAATGCGTCATTTCGTCTTGTTTATCCATCGATGTTTGTACATTCTCATGTAAATTGTAGTTAAAATGTGAATTTATACTAACCAACATGATTAGCGTTGTTTGCAGGAAAAATATAATTTTATGAAGCTAAGATGCATGTTGGGAGAAAGTCGAGAGTGGACTGGAAGCGAGAAGCGGAAAAGGCCAAGGAAAGCATGAATTAAAGGGGCTCGCGATGGAGGCGGAGTGTCCACTTGTACCATCGCGGATGCATTACCGCAGGATGCTGAAAATGAGCCAAATTCAGTGAAGGTCCCACGTTGCCTCCGTGGCATTGGACACTATCACAGGAACATAGCATTCCGGTGAAGGTGCGCGTTGGGACCGTACATGTTGGCCAAGCCGCGATGCACTTTCAGAAGTGACACGTTGCTTTTTATTCGGAAGAATTCCCACTAACGTATAAATAGAACACTTAGGTTCATTTTAATTATTCGACTTGGTGGAGCAAGAACGTGAGTTACGGGCAGTTGGGGGCCCGAAAATTCTAGGGTTTTCTCACCTATCTCTTTCTCCTTTATTTCAATTGTTTGTATGATTTATACTCATTGGATGATGTTCAATCCACAAATGAGTGGCTAAATTCACTTCTTCTTTGAGGTTAAGAACATTTGTAGTGAAATGTAATTATTGATCATTTGGTTTCCATCTTTTCTTCCATAGTTTGTTCTATTAATTCTTGTTCTTACTACATTAATGTGTGGCCAATGTTAATGTATATCTAAAATGCGGTTTCACTCGAAGGCAAAGAAGTGGAAAGTTGTGAATTGATAGGATATGATCTTTTACTTAGTTTGGGAAAATTGAAATTGATTTACCTTCGGGATAGAAATATACACGAAAGTCATATTAGTCAATTACGGGAATCGGTTTTGTATGTCTAGAACATGAATTTGACTTTTTATCAAAGAAATGTAGGTAGAAGGTTCGTGATTCTTAAGTTGGGTTAAATACTAATCCATAGGCAATAATTCTTGACTAGCAATAGGAGGAAAGATTAATCAAGCGCTATCGATAAATTATTTCTCTACATGTTCGTTTTAGCCTCGGCATGCCCATACTATAGTTCAGACTCAGTGTATATTAGTTTTAGATTTAGTATAAATTAGGAAACAAAATATCAAAATCTTCTTCCACCAGTGTTCTCTGCATTTTTAGAGTTAAAGTTTATTGACACTTGATTAGATTGATACCTTAGTCCAGTCCACGTAGATCGATCACTTAGCTTACTTGGCCCATTTTACTACTTGTTCGACCACGTGCACTTGCGTGTAGTCATCCGAACGGATAGACAAGTTTTTAGCGCCGTTCTTGAGGGGAGCGCGGTTGGTAAATTTTTCTTAAGTGTTAGTTTGCTATTTCTATATTAGTGATGACAACTTGGTCTTAGCACAGTATTTTGCGAATATTAGAATTACATTGAACATTGGCAAAGCACGACAAGGAGGCGAATGGACTCATACTTAGAGGCGGAAAGACAATTCCATTATCAACGGAGAGAAGCTCTAAAGAGAAAGGCTGCCGATTCTTAAACAAACAATCTTGGAGCAACGCGAGATCCACCACTTATGCGGGCGTGTTAGTGCAGGAAATGGCAGCTAGGCCGGTTCGCGCGTGGTAATCCCACATGCTAACAAATGCACATCTAGCATTCGCAAACTTGAACGGGAGAGAGGAGGGTCGAGCTTAACGGGACATGGTGCAATTCTTTTACACGGCCCGGGCAGTTCACGGAGTCTCCCTCAGGATCCACAACAACACTCTCAAATTGTTTTGGAGATAAGTGACACCCACATCACTAGAGTGTCATTAGATTATGTGCGAGCTTACATTGTTCCCATTTTCACTTTTGGGAGAAGCTAAGGAGTGGTTGAAAGTGAGCCACTAATTCCATCACCACGTGGGATGATCTTGCACGGAAATTCTTGATACGGTTCTTTCCATCCGGTAAAACTGACAAGACTTAGAAGTCAAATTCTAAGTTTCTGCAGCAAAAGAGGAGAACCTATATCCAAGCTGAGGAAAATTCAAATCAATGTTGCGAGATTGTCCTCATGCCACCTCCAGCTGATATGTGGTGCATTCTTTCATAGAGGGTTTGGAGCCCCACACAAAAATTTTCTTCGGACTCGTGTTGGGGACAAGCATTAGAAGACTTATGAGGAATGTATACTGTTGAATCATTTAGAAATTCGGAGTGGAATGTGGACTTTTCAAGAGGAGGAACAAGGAAAGCTGGTTTGGAGTCTTAGAAGTGGATGGTTTACGGCTGCTCATTGAGATATTGCGTTACGGAATCAACTAAACACCCACTTTAGTAATATGAGCTTGAATCGAGTCTCAAGCCCCGATGAATATAGTCAGCTGAATTTGTGGTGTGTACCGCGATGTGAACACTCAGCTGATGTTGTGGAGCGAATCTGATTCGAGGAACTTTGTTGGTAATGTACGGAGAAATAATCACCAACGGTATGGCAACAACTTCTGACTCTAGCTGGAGAAGTAGTCAAGATTCTCTTGGAGTAGCCATCACCAAGGGCGAGTTTGAGTCGAGGGGCGCGGAAAAATCAAGGAGGGCAGCGAGAACTATCAATCGTGATCTGAAGCAACAATACCTCTCCACCACCATCACCCGGCATTGAGGAAATGTTCACGACAATGATAGCTAACCAAGCTCGGTGCATTCGACTATGTGAAATTGGCGGCATGTAAAGGCTGTCAGAGTTAGCTACAAAGGCAACCCAGGTACCGGTTTGACAGAACTACTGGAGCTCAAAACACCGAGGCCTAGAGGAGTACTCCCGAGTGATACTGACCCCAACCCCCGAAGCAAGTGAATGCGGTGACCACCGGGAGTGGTTTACAACTCAAGGAGGTGGAACCAAAAATACCACCTCAGCTTGATCGGGAGCGGTAAGGTGGGAGGGAGCATAATGATGAGAGGAAGAAAAAGGAAGGCTAGAACCGGAAAGACCACCACCCACTCCCTCAATAGATTAAAGAAACACAAGGAGGAAGCGTGTTTCAAAAAAAGTTCCATGGAGGTGCTTAAACACGTACACATTAATTTACCTCTTGATGTTTTGCGGGGAGTGCCGAAGTAAGCAAAATATCAAGGACATCGTGGGGGAACAAAAACGGAGTTGGCCCAGAGTATGCTACGGTGGCTCTTACGAGGAGGTGCACTTCCCGGATACAAAAGCAGGTTGCCTGAAAGCTCAAGGACCTAGGAGCTTTACAATTCGGATTACAATCGGGCGGGAATATCCCGAGCTCGCGGATTATGTGATTTTGGGAGCAAGCATTAACTTGATGCCTAGCCGGTATTTAAGAAGTTAGGGCTAGGAGTCCCTAGACCAACTGCGTGTTATCTTGCTGCTAGCGGATCATTCTTTGGCGGTTTTGATAGCATTGTGGAGAGACGTCTTTGGTGCAGGGCTCCCGTCTTCGGTAGACTTACGTCATCTTTGGATTTTGAGACGGATACGGAAGTCCCATTTATTTTAAGGACATCCTTTCTTGGCGGCAGGGAGCGCTGGTGATGTAGGTTTGCCCGAGGGCGGCTAACCATGCGGAGCACATGATAAAGTAGAGGTTTTTAATGTGTACAAGGCCACGAAGCTTCGACGTGCATGAGGAACTTTCGGTGATCAATGTGCTTGATCGAGCGGATGTGCTCGAGAATGCTGAATTCACGAGAGCAGTAGGAAAATTGCAGTGAAGGACCCCCAAAGCTGGAGGCTGTGGTAAGAAAGATCGAGATACCACGGTCGCGGTAAATGGGCATCGGTGTAAGTAGGACATTGGTTGGGGGCGTTGTTCGAAGACGTCTGTCACCTAGGGCGATTAAGCTTAAATGACGTCAAGCGACGGTAAACCGGGCGTTGCACGGAGGCAGCCGCGATTGTTGTACTTGATAAATAGAAGTGAGTTAGAAAAAAAAAAAGAAAAATATATATATATATATATAAAAAAATTTTTTTAATTTTTTGTTTTTTTGTGTTGTTGTTTTTGTTTTAAACCTTTGAATTCTAACCAAATTCTTGTTGTAAGGATGAATTTCGGGTTGAACGGAGGGCAAAGATGTAAAGAATCGCAAAGGAGAAAAAATCGAGGTAAGAAAAAAATATATATATAAAAAGTGGCAAAATAGTGATGCCATGCATGGCTCAGGTGTCACGGAGGAGGGCCTCAGCGTTCCCTCCGTGACACGTTGAGGAATAAATCTAGTATTTTTAAAATTCCGAACACCCACACGATGGCTCTGTGTCACAAGGGGGTGCTTCTCGTTACCCTCGCGTGACACGTTGAGGCTGGCCAGCGTGGGTCACAGGAATCACCGGGTGGCCAGCCTTGAATCCACTTTTAACCCGATTTTCCCTCATTTTTTCCATTCCTTCTCTCCCCTCCAGCGACAAAACTCCTAAAATTCCTCCTTCCCCAACGTGACACGTACCTAGGCACGAGTTTTCTTCAACTTTTCTTCGATATCATCGAATTTAAGGTATGTTCTCTAACTTCATCTCAAGTCTTGTCAAATTTTTTTTTTCGATTTTGAGCATGAGAGGTGAGTAAACCTTGCCCTATGTAGAAATTGAGCTTAAATTCATTTAAGTTATTGTTGATTGATGTTCGTAGTATCATTGTGATTGTATGAACGCGATATATACATGCTTGATCGAATTTTTGTGAAATTGTAGCTAGGAGTTTAATTTGAATATGAAAAAGTTAAAATTGAGTTGAAATGTGAAATTCTTGTTGGGTTGTGCATGTTGGGTTAGGTGAGTTGTGTTGTGCTTAATATTAATATGCTAAAGACACTGACGGATCGTCGGAGAATGAAATTGTTGACCATAGAAATTGGTGAATTGCTTAGGTTGTGTTGATACAATTTTCTCTAAGTGCTATGTGATGAAATGTTATCGATGGTAAGATTGTGATTAGAAATTTGTATGAAGTACGAGTAGTACATAGAATGTATCACAGTCGGATTCTACGAATACCGAGACATGTTGTTGTGTTTCTTATTATTTAGATTTGAAAAAAAAAAAGATTGTCTTTCTTGTGATGTTATGATTGTGGCTAAAGACTAAGTATGGGGTAGCCTAGCTTAACTAACCTTAGTTGACACTAATTTTGATTTGACTAACATTGGGGCATCCGCGTGATCGCGGGAACAATGGCTAACGAGCAAGACAAAGGCCAGGCGCATCATCGGGCGCGGGAGGAAAGAATCGAGGCGGGGAGCGGCGGTCAGCGGCACAGCGGTTAGCGTGGCCACGCCGCCAATACGGAACCGATGGGTGACGACGAAGGGAAGAAGTGGTATACAAAGCATAAGGAAAACAAATACTTCCCTGAGGAGCATATTGCAAGAGGCCGGTTGGCACGGGAATTCCCAAAATTGTCCATAGTATTGACACTAGAGTGAACTTCATTTTGAAGAGCCCCAGGTGCAATCTCCATTTGATTTGGGAGTTCTGCGCCAGCCAGGGCCGACGGCTGCGGTCACACTATCAAAATAAGAAGTCGGTGTCACTTTTGAACCCCACCACCTGAATGCCATTTTGGGCGCGGAACACGAGACGCCCATGTACTCAAACAGCGAACATCCTCCATCATATGCGGATATCGGAAGCGCACGCAGTGTGGAGGCATGGATTCGGCAAACATGTTGGAAGCCGAGCATAAGGAGAGGACTACCATCGACATTGCCCTACTCGCGAGATGAACGGGGAAGCCGGGGTCCCGGCAGAACATTTAGTGCGATTTCGGGGTGCACATGACGATGTCACCTGGGATCGTGTGTGCTTGGTCTATGCCTTGATGAAAGAGTGGAGATCAATGTTGGGGCATTGATCTGCTCATAGCCCATGAGACGTTTGCATCAAGACACACGGCCCTACGGGTTTGGGGAGCTTCTTGACCACATTCTGCCCAGGGAACTGGAATGTGAGGAAGAGGCCTGGATTACATCCGCGAATGGATAGGCATGTCATGGACGTCACAAAGACCAAGGCACCAGGCACCACTCACGGGCCGGTTCTCACACCCCTAGGCCCGAGCAACATGCTCGGGATGATCAATATATGGCACGCATGTTTGGGATGCGTCTCGATTCATAGGCGGGGCTGACAACAAAGGATGGTATGCTTATTTCGACTTAGATACCTTGGCGAAAATGCTAGGGCTCTATGTCGGGTGGGGCGGCTTTGTGGAGCTGTGGATGACAGCGTCCCCACCGATGAGGGAGACACGTCGTGAGGACTCGATGTTGAGTCGGATGAGGACGAGGAGCGGTCGAGACATGGGGAGAGACGAGCGCGGCTTACTGTGAAGAAGTTGATCACTTGATTGATCGGGAGTTGCACCATCCATTTTTGTGCTATGCTCTATTTATGAACAGGGCTGGTGTTCGGTTTTAAGGTAATGGTGGGGAGTAGTTAGGTTCGGTTGTTGTCTTGTTGATATTCATGTTACATTGTGCTTGGAAAAAATTGTGACCACAATGATTTTTGTGTGTATGTTTGGTATTGTAATTAATGAACTTTGTGTCTTTGTTGAATGTTGTTAGGCTTTGTTTGTGTAAATATTTTTGGCTTATCAAAATTATCGATATTTTAAAATTTTCGTTGAATTATTTTTATGTGATTGGGTTTCTCGGCGCTTTGTTTTCGGTTCTTTTTGCGAGAATGGATGAATTGAATTCGTAGATAGTGACCGTTCCTATGATGGATGGAGGAAGGCCGTCTTAAGGAAGCCAGTCGATAGGAGTAGTTTTTGTCTTTTATTTCTCGTTTGTTTGTTGGTATCCCAAGCGTGTTGCTACTTTAAGGTGCGAAATTCTTGTTGCGTGTTGTACATGATATTTAGAATGAAAATGATTACGTGAAAGCATGCAACTTTGTAAACATGTTGGATACCTAGGCCATAGAGTTCGATTCGGTATGATTGAGGCTTAATTTTGAATTCTTGTAATTAGTTGATTGAAGAATGTGAATATGCTTGAGTGAGCATATCTGATGAGTGTGTGGCGGGGTTTGATCATTCCATGCCATTGTGGTGTCTAGAACTTGCACTGGTGTGTGTACAAAAACTAAATGAAGGAGGTGTAGTGTAGTAAAGGATGTAGGCATTTCTTTGATTTAACCGAAAGTTTTTCCATTGTCATACCTACCTTGCATGTACATCCTAGTTAGCCCCATTGAGCCTCTAGCCTATTTTTTCTTTCGTCAAGGCACAAACCAAGCTTAACCCCTTCTTTTCGTATAGTGAAGGCAGTCCAAAACTCTTAAGCCATAGCCTACACCCACTTGATCGCCGGCTCTAGGGAGGCCATCATGTCTTGTGTGCTTGACATGAAGGGCACTATGCCATCGCAAGGGTCGCTCCAATCCTTTGTAGAAAAGAAATTTAATATAGTGGGGCTACGCGATGACCTCCCCCAACATTACCGCTCGGTTCACGGATGAAAATGGCACACTTTTGCCAATCCTTTCCTAGACTATTATCAATTTTGGTGCCCGAGTTCCTATGATTTCTACTAGGCTAGGAAGGAATGCATGAACACGAGCAAGGTCCCATGACTTCCCTTACACCTTAAGTTATGGTGCGAGTGGAGGTGGACATCACTCTCAGAAGGCATCAACTATCTATTCACAGGAGGGCAGATTGACACGCTCGAGTACATGGCTATGGTTGCTAACATGAAGAGCCAATTCACTTGGATAGCTTCTATCATTGCGTCCGACACATCTTTAAGGCTAGCATGGGCGGCGAAATTTCTCTCCATGATGTGAAATTTTAGGCCCTTGGCCAATGGTTAGATTTCATTTGTGGCCGCATCATCCCTTCCAAAAATGAATAGCGGGTTAGCTTAGAAGCGGCTATTCTTATAGCCTGCATCATGTCAGGATTCCCCCATTAACTTTGGGGAAATTGTGGCTCGGCAAATGAGGAAATCAAGATAGGAAAACACCTCCATGCCATATATCGTTACTCATTTCTCAACTATTCTTGCAAGCTAGAGTGCCATTGTTCTCAGAATGAAATCCCTGTTCCTACTTTGCGCGTAATCATATTCGATTGGAAAAGAAATCTTTGAAGCACCTACAATCAAGCGGAAGCGAATGCATACTTTTGGTTTCGGAGGGTCTTTATCCCATGGTCACAAGCTGATCTCCACGTACCTGTCTTTGAACATGCCTCACCGAAGCTTTGAGCAAGCCTGCGTGACATACCTCTTCAGGGGGCATCGGCTCCTCCAACATCCTCCCAATCGAGTGGTCTCCACAAACTCATGAAAATGACCAACTTTCATGAGAGCCCGACTTCAAAAGTTGGCGAGGAGCCTCCCTACGCTCATCGCTCAAACGGTACAATTGGAGATGGGATTTTATGTAGCAGAAAGTTTCATAACATTGTGCAAGCGAGGTGTTGCGATGGAGGATGCCACCTCTCTCTAGACTAAAGTGAGGATGTGGAAAAGTCGGACATCCGCGGAGGTTCCTGACCTGAATGATCTTGATGTCGCGATAGCTTCCCTTCTATTCGAGGCCCTTTAGATGATTTGTTCAAGGGCTTGGGAGATGACACGAGGGTCAGTACGAGGCTTTGAGGGTAGGTAGGAGTAGGTGCGGATTATGCGTGGATGATGAGGAGTGACCCGCTCGAAGTCTCTCGCCCCTTTATTTTGCATGCATACATTGGGGACAATGTAATCTTTAAGTTGGGTTGGGATAAGTGCTTTTTGGAAGTAAATTTTGTTTTATTTTGTGATGATTTGATGTAGCCCTTTTCGGGCTTTTTTTAATTTGATGGAGAGTTTTGAACCTTTGTTGGGCTCAGTTTTGGTATTATTGATGATTGCCCTTGCCGGGCTAGTTGTGTTGATAAGATTTGAATGAATGAAATGGATGAGTTTTTGGATGTTAATTATTGTTAGTAATGAAAATTGGGTCCTTGCTTTGAATTGTTAAATATTGCATTATGACCCAAGTCTTTTGTTCACTTATTGTAAATAGTAGAATAGTAATCAAACTCCAAGGGTTTTTCTTCGCCATGGTTCTTTTCAGGGAATATTTGTCTTTTCTTTTCTCTTTGTTTCGAACCGGATTGGCACTTTAGATGATAGATTGTGAGGTGACTCTCTTAAAGGAAAATTCCATGTCTTTTTTGAGTCTTTTGTAAAAGCTATTTTGAGAAGTACCACCAAAAATTTTGAAATGTGGCATGAAAATGAGAAAAGAAAAATGGGCATTTGAAATGAGAATGTAGAACTCTTTGTCATATATTATAGATTCCTTGTTCGGCTCATGAATTTGTACGCTCTAATGTCTTGAATAGATACACTGTGATAAATAATGACTTTTTGGACTCTTTGGGTGTGATTCATACGTAGTAGGATCTTTGTGAATCGCATGCACCAACTTCTTGTCTAGAAGTTGCCCTAAGTGTGACTTAAGGCAAAATCCTAGATGTAGTTGCACTTTGAAAATGATCTTAGGCCCTCTTTTGTTAATTCACTTAACCCAAAATAACCTCCTTGAACATTAATCTTTGATAGCCAACATTTGAGCCTTGGACTATTTCTTTTAAAAAACACATTACAATCCTAATGACTAATTCTTAATCCTTCTCTTTGGCACCCAATGCTCCCTAATTGCTAGTGATGAAACAATGAAAAATGGGAATTGAAGCCCAAGAAATTGGAGCGATAAGGGAGTGAATGTGGAATGAGACAAAGGCCTATGTTTGGGGGTTAGCAAGAGTAGGGGAAAAATGAGAAGCCTAAATTTGAGATAGCACCAAAATTGTGATGAGATGGAAGTGAATTGATGTGTTGAAAGACCTCGAATCATCAAAAAGGAAGAATAGTTAATAGGTGCTATCTCTTGCATAGATAGGTAAATGTGAAATTCATAGATGTTATTAGGGTTGCTCGTGTTACACAAAAGATGAAGATGATGAAATAGGAGAAATAAGGTGGAATGATATAAAGAAGATGGTGGGATGCTACAAGCATTTGTAAAGGCATTAGAAAGTGTTAGTCACTAAAGCCAAACAATTATCCTACTGTAGTCCCCAGCCATTCTGACACAGTCCTATTGATTTTAAACGTAGTTGCTCTACATTAGTAGTAGATTACATGAAGGAAAAACATGGGTCGAGTTTTGAATGAAGGCTTCTTTTGGGAGAGTGATCATGATCATCTTTTTCGTGTGTTTGTTCATTGATTCATGATGAAAAAGTTTTCTCTTTTATAATTCGCATCATACCTTTTGAGGACACAATTGCATTAAGGTAAATGTGTTTATAGGGAATGAGTAGTTCGAGCTCTAAGGAAAGCTTTGAATGTGCAATAATTATCAATTGTGATGCTATGTTTACTTCGTGGATAATCTATTCCCTAGTTTTGTAAAATAAAAGCTCTTGTGAATCAAGTTTTTGAATTGTGGTGGCCTCTTGAAACTTTTCCATTTTTGTTTCGGGAATTTGCTTCTTTTTTCAATGATTTGGTGAGCATTTTTTGTGTTTCCATGAATTAAGTGGTCATTGATGTATAAATCATGTGGAGTGGCATGTTTCTCAGCGGCAAGAATTACATTGCAGAAAAAGAAATGGTTCGTTTTCAAGTTTGGGGTATTGATGAGTTGCTAATTTACCAACTTATTAGACTCTTAGATATGAACTCTAGCTTGGTTTTCAATTCATTTAGATGAATTTTATGCAAATTTTTCCTTTTTATGTATAAATGCGAGATGAAGAAGAAGAGAAGGAAGCGGAGTAAAAAGAAGGAAATTAGGTGAACGGGGCGCTCCCACCGGAGGACATCGGCGAAACGCCCGACCATGAAAATGACCACTTCTTTGAGAACCGCTGCCTTCATGATCGCGGACAACAATGGTGTTTACCCATTAACTTCCTTCACGGGTGCTGAACTTCTTGGATCAAGGAGGAAAGAAATCGGCATAGCCTTGGTTGAGCCGACAAATCACGAAGGTACCACCAAATGGTACTAGAAATCACTAAAGGAGCAGGAGATGGTAGCGTAGTTCCACCCGGGTGTAGCAGGTGAACTTTGTCATTGCATGCGCAAGTGAAAAAATTCTTGAACATGGGCAATTGCGTCCCTAACTGCTTGACAAAGAGGATATTGGATTACCCAATTTTTGTATAGTCTAGAAGAAAGTACTATGTACATATCGAGATCTTAACTTTAGCTTTTTTAAAATTCCTTTTGCTTTAGAAGAAAGAATTCTATTGGTGGATATTGTTGAATATTGCTTTTCTTTTCTTCATCTTCTTCCTTATCAAGGTATCACCATTGTTGCTTACATATTTTGAATTTGATTTTCTTCTTGTATTAATGAAATGTTTTAATTTATTATTGAATATGCTCTTTAGTTTCTTAACCATGAATAGCTAAATCATCAACTAGAGGTGTGTGGTGATTAGTGCTTAATTAGATTAGATATTGCTAGATTCATCTCAAAATTACTTACTTAGTGTTATCATTAAAGTTCTCTCCAATTTATAATTGAGGACCTATAGTTGCAAATGTGGAATCTACATTTCTTATGATTTACTTGAAATAGAAGAATTGAGTATTGGGAGAGGGGGCTGTGTTTGGTAGAAATGGATGTGATGTTGTAGAGTTGGGCTAGAAATAGCCAAAACCCATGTTCACACTCCAAATTAAAAGTTAATAGATAGAGATAATGTAGTTATTAAACCAAACTTGATTGGGTTGATTTAATTGCGCCGGTGGTTCGAAAGAACTCTAGAAGAGGCATTCATTAGGTTGAAGCGCAAAATGTGCACCTTCCAAAGTTATTTATATAATTTGCAATGATGAGATAATCTAGCACTCAACCTTGTTTAATTAGCATCATCTACACTACACCTCCAGTCCCTCTCTCATTATCTACAACTTTGGTTATTTTGCTATTCTAATTAGCGGAGTGAGAATCCATACCATATTGTTAACATAATGTTTGCCCCAAAATATTTACTACTTTGTTTTTTTGAGTGGTGCGAACTAATTTAAATTTTCCAAACAACACTTGTGTATATCACTTGTTAGTCTACGTAGATTTGACCCCGCGACATCAGTCGAGATATTTCTTTTAATACAATGACATTTTATGCTTCTTCATAAAGAAGAGTTTATTTTGGATGTTATCATTTGGTGCTATTGTTTGTACCCCACACAAGGTCCCAAACTTTAGAAAAACAAATTTACAGTTTGGTGCTAGGGCTGGCGGTGCGCCGAACCCTATCTGAAACTAAAATTGTTTAAAGTTTGACTCGTTTGTGGTGAGATAGGAGGGCCGGTCATGAGACCATTACGGGAAAAAATGTTTATTTTAAAGCCAATTCTTGAAGGGCATAAATATCATTTGAAGTCTCATCTATAAATATAAGCCTTAGGTCGATTTGTGGCATGTAATTTTGGATTTCTTGGAGTAGTTTTGGGCCCTTTGAAGGCATCTTTACTCATTACATTTTGATACGTAGTTTCATTCATGAAGCTTGTAAGTTAGGAAGGAACACAAGGCTCTCCAACTAGGTTTTTCTCTTCTTTACTTGGTATTTTCGCACTTGATGATAACTAAGTATTTGTTTTTCGCTTGCCTATGATTGGCTAAACTCATATTCTAGGGTTGTGGCCATGGTGAATGGTTGATTGTTTGACAGATTAAATAAACTTTGTTTTGGTTCTTCTTTTATGGTTTTTTGTATTTATTTGTGTTAATTTATTGTTATGAGGCCCGATCACATTGTGAATAATACATTTGGCTTTTGATTGAACTTGGGAAAGGGAGTTGAAAGGGTTAAAAATAAATACAAAACGAAAGTCAAAGATCCTTAAACCCATTGGTGATAGGATAGAAGTTGTTGTTGAAGATAAGGATATACCCTTCAACCCATTTAGTTGAAATACAAGTAGGAATGATCGTCGTTTCATTGTTCTTCTGCGACCATAGGGACTAGGCATTAGGGTTCATGAAATAGTTCTTGGATGGAAGGGATAGTGGAAAGAAATGGGATGGCTTGCAACTAACAACGAAGCAGGAGGAATCTTGCTAGGTTTTAATTAAATGCAGAAAATAACTGAAACCAACCAAGTATCATTTCCGTCTGCCATCATTATTGAAATAACAATCAAGATTGCATTCGTTTTATTTAAATCCACATATGAAGTTTTAGTAGTTTTAATTTCCAAACCAATCTTCATTTACTTGTTTCGTAGACTAATGAAATTAAAGTGACAACCTTATAATGATTAAATTAAAAAGTCCATTTTGGTATGATATACGGACTTAACAATCCTATATTACTTTAATATTTTTAATTATTTGTAGGATAGAATTTTGTTTCTCTAGAATGTATTTACACGTTTGTTTCTTGTTTTAGTTGAAGTTCAAACGTTGTTTGCCTTAGTGTATGCCAAGCACGAGAAGTCAAGGACCACCTTTTAGCTTCTCTTGACACGAATAGAAAAAACCTTTCGAAAGTTGGTTGTGGAAGCTTGTCAGACAGCGAGTGAAGAGAATGAGAGAGTTCAGTGATGCAATTTTATAGGCCGAATGTGGAAACGCTTCTAAAGCAATTATTAAATTGGCCATCACTAGGAACTTTTAGCTAAGAAGGGACTATCTAGGTTGGTAAAAAACACTTATCGATTTTAGGGGAAGGCATACGAGATCCGCATAGGCATCTTATGACATTTGTAGAAGTTAGTTCCACTAAATATGTCGAAGGAATATTCAAGTTAACTCTATTTCAATTCTCACTAATCGGAGATGCCCTGGTAGCTTCAAAATGAGCTGCGGGATCCATCACCACTTGGGAAGATCCTCTCCAATAAGTTCATCAACAGATTTTTCTCGGGAAGAATTAAGAGCGAGAGGAAAGATCTTGATTCATACGAAGATGGAGAAACATTTGCTCAGGCATGGGAACGTTACAAGGGTTACTCGAGGGATTCTCCACACCACATGCAACCTAAGGAATTGGGCACAACTTCATTGAGAGTACGAAGCAGAATCTAAGATCTCCTTGATGCTCACGCAAAAGGAAAGATTACATCAAAAAGCTACGATGAAATTGAGGCTCTCTTAAACCTCATGTTTGGGGGGAGTTAGGATTATCAAGATTCGGGCGAGGATTTGCAGCAAAAAAATGCAGAAAGCTTGAGATGGATGTGGCGACAATTAGGGAAGAGATTAGCTAGTTGGTGAGTGTGATTAGTAAGTTGGTGACCACACCCAGTTTGGAGGCCAAGTGCGGTAGGTATAGCGAGGTACAAATCCCACCACCATTATCGAGGCATGTGGAGAGGCCATGCCTATTTGGTGTCCTCTTAATCCACAGTGCATATATTTTATGGGACAACAAGGTTGTGGTGGAGATTTTAGGGTAATGTCTATAATTAGGGATACCGAAATGGAGAAAATCCCCATGGGAGGGAATCGAAACTTCCAAAGGCCCCAAAACACTTGTTAAAGTCCTGAGAATGACAATAGAATAGTTCTCTTAAGGAAACAATGAAGCAATGGATGGTGCTACAAGCTGCTTGGTAAATGAAATGCAAAAGTCCATCCATGAGCTTGAAAGGAAAATGGGGGAAATTGGCCTACAATAGAACAACGAGACCATAGGGGCACCGGGCCAATACGGAGAAGAACCCAAGAAAAATGTGTAATGCTATTTTCTTGCGTAGTGGTAGGAAGTTTGGGTGAGGTTATCCCGAGAGAAAGAAAAAGTTGATGAGGAATATGCGTGAGATCCAAGGTTGGTAGGGGAGTCAGAAACCTGGCCCCGAAAATTACGCTAGACCACCTCCCCCATTTCCTCAAAGGTTGAAGAAAAGATAGAAGGACACAACCTATAGTAAGTTTCTTGAGTTGTTGAAGCGGAGTTCATGTGAATATTCCATTGGTGGAGCTTTTCGGGAAGTTTGGCAGGCGATCAAACCACACCTCCTTACGAAGTATAAAAGAGGGCGTTAATGGAAATAAAGAATCCAACGGGGAGGTTGGGGTTGAACCCATAGAGAATACGGAAGATCTAGACTAATACATAAAGTGAAATTGTTTGTTAGTTACTCCAATTGGGGGTTTTAAGAAAAAATATTTAAAACAATAATTAAAATTTTGATGTAAAATCAAGAGTTAAGAATAACTAGGGTTTGTGTTCCCCATGGGTTCATAACTACTTCGGAGTATACACACCCGACCATTACCAATGCTTTTTTTTGGGAATTGATAACTAAGGTTCATCCAAATGACTAGTTCGTCCTATTTGGATGATTGTACTCAATCACCGAATCGGGTCTCATGAGTAGATTCAAACTATCCATTATCAGTAAGTCTCAAATATAAATATCCTACGACCAAAGCTCAAGGTTAATACAATGATCTCATCAAAGATCAAAGTTTGTTATCATTCTCTTTTCCTAATATCTACCTCTCTAGGATCCAGAAAGTAAAGAATTCGGGCAAGTTCTAATGTTTTATATAGTTAAGAAATATTTAAGCATGAATAGAATACAATACAAGCGTTTTGCATCGGCTTTGTATCATGTTTGTGTGTCCCAAGCTTGTTAATCCACCATGGTTCCCACAATCCTAGCTATGGAGATTTTAGTCTCTTATAAGGCGCAAGGGTTGTGATATGTATTCATAATTAGACACATAATTCAATACTTACAATTGTAGA
Organism: Datura stramonium; assembly: GCA_018107945.1. NCBI lineage: Eukaryota > Viridiplantae > Streptophyta > Magnoliopsida > Solanales > Solanaceae > Datura > Datura stramonium. Next base: position 164,440 of record JACEIK010002695.1, read on the forward strand.
TGAGAGAAAAGCTTCTTTGATTTCTCTGAAATGCTCAATAACAATTCACAAATCTTGTGATGCGGGTTGCTTTGTTCATCACGGGAAGGCATCATCAACATCAATCTCCTCTCTTGCCTAGCCCAGACTCAAGCCTAGATAGATGGTCCGCTACTTGATTTTCAATTCCCTTCCGATCTTTAACCTCAAACTCAAATTCTTAGAGCAAGAGCACCCACCAATCTGTCAGGTTTAGCATCCTTTTGGACATCGGTACCTCAAAGCGCCAAGTGCATGTGAATGATCACTTGGTTCCAAGCAAGTATGCTCGAAATTTTCGAATGCAAAGACCACCGCCAATAGCTCGTTGCAGTGGCCGTTTAATTCTTCCCGGGTTGCATTGAGTGTTTTACTAGCATAGTAGATCGAGTGAAAAATCATTGCTCTTCGTTGTCCCAAACGGCACCAGAGCAACTCCGCTAGCACATTGCACATTACCTCTAATGGAAGATCAATTTGGAGCTATGATGATAGGAGTAGTGGTAAGCTTCTATTTTAAGCACTCAAAAGCCCTTATACATGTCTCATCAAACACGAACTTTACCTCCTTCTCGGGTAATGCATAATGGTTGTGCAATTCTTAAACCTTGGTAGATCGTCTGTAGAATTACGCATGCCTTAGAAAGCTTATGGCCGCTTTTATGGAAATAGGGGTGGCAAAACGGCTATAACCTCAATTTTCCCTTGTCCATGTCAAACCATTTCCTTAGAGATTTTTTGACCAATACTATTCCTTCCTTGACCATAAAATGATATTTTCCCAATTTAAGACCCGGATTAATTTCTTCACATCTTTTCAATACTTTTCCCAAGTGGTTGAGGTGAGATTCTAATGAGTCATCTACAAGCGAGAAGTCGTCCATAAATACATCAATGGTGTCCTCCACCATGTCTGAGAATATACACATCATGCAACGGCCCCGGAATGTGGCAGTAAATTACAGTCAAATGGCATTCTTACGAAAAGAAAATGTGTTATAGGGAAAAGTGAGTTGTCTTTCACAGTATTCTAGAGCGATGGTAATACGATTATATCTAGATAAACCATCAAGAAGAAAAGCTGTACCAACCTCTACTGCCGATCTGTAAGCATCTAATCCAAGAATGGCATTGGAAAGTGGTCCTTTTGTCAGTGGTTGAGTTTCCTTGTAATCATACATACAATCCACCTTGTATTTGGAAGTGGTGTCGGTATCCAACTCATTCTTTTTGTTGGGAACCACTTTGATTCCACCTTTTCTTGATACACACGATCTTAGGACTCACTCACTTGCTATACGCGTGTGATAGATTACACCGGTATCCGGACACTTGATGATCTCTGTGCTTTACCACTTCTTGTATTTGGGGGTTCGGGCGGCATTGATATTTCTATACTTAGTTGCAATTTTGCTCAAGTTGTATCTTGTGTGAGTACATATTCTTTGGTGGAAGTTTGATGATATCGGCTATGGTCCAACCAATTGCCTTTTGTACCTTTTAGTATGTTAACCAAAGCTCCTACTGCTCGTCTAACAGATCTTCTGCGATTATTATCTAGCAAAGTACTATCTTCATCGAGAATGAATACTTGAGATGGGGAGGTAGTGCTCTCGGCTCAACGACTTATGGTACCTCTATAGATGGATTGGCCGACGGCATTGAATAATTCTTTAGATCGGAGTCACAACTTCTTTGTTTGAAGTTATGCGACCCCATTCCATTTAAAGCATTAACCATCTCCATGTATACATCCCGTGCACCTCATAATTCATCACCACAAGCGCTAATGTATCGATAGTAATCATCTCCTCCATGGGCATTGTGGCTTATCATATTCCATGCAGGTGTTTGAATGAGGGACCGTTCCCTTGATGTATCTGAGAGAATCACAAAAGCCATGAAAACACAAATAGGGAAATAACTACCAAGAGTCAAATACTAGCAATTAATCTAGTCTTAGCGTAGTATTTCTGACATGAGCCACTTTTTGATAATGCTCAAGCCACGCCCTCCTTACAGAGAGTATGAAGCGGACATTGTCAATAAAGAAATAAATAGAGAGGTTGGGATTGAACCTACGAGAGAATACGAAGAAAGATCTAGACTTACATTTGTAAGTGAACTTGTTGGTTAGTTACTCTAATTGGGGGTGTTAAAAGCAATATTAATTCAACCATTAAATTTTGATTTAAAATCAAGAGTTAAGAATAACTAGGGTTTGTGTTCCCCATGGGTTCATAAGCACTTGGTATACACATGACCATTACCAATGTTTTACTTACTTGGGGGTGATAAATAGGGATTCATCCAAATGATGGTTTCGTCCATATTGGATTACTATACTAATCATAGAGTCTGGTCTCATGTGGCGAGTCTCAAACACTCTACTGTTATCATTAAGTCCAAATATAACTATCCTATGACCACGGCTCAAGTTAATACAATTATCATCAAGATCAAGGCTTTTTGTAATTCTCTTTTCGTAATCACTACCTCTCTAGGATCAAGAAAGTAAAAAATTCGGGTAAGTTCTAACGTTGTACAGCTTGTTAAGAAACATTTAAGCATGAAGGAATACAATACAAGCATTTTTGCATTGGGCTTTGGATATGTTTGTATATCCACCAGCTTGTTAATCCACTATGGTTCCCACAATCCTACCTATGGAGGTTTTAGCCTCTCATAAGCGCAAGGTTGTGATATGCATTCATAATTATACATAAACCAATACTTACAATTATAGATGAGAGAAAAACTTCTTTGATTATATCAAATACTCAAGAACAATTCACAAAGATCAAGAAGAAATCAAGAAAGGTTGATCGGAAGTCCAATCAACTCTATTCTATGTTTTTCCTCACTTCCTAACCTCCTCTAATTACTTCCAACATTTCTCTCTATTGTTTCAATGTTCTCTCTCTCTTATAAAAATAAAACACAAAAGTATTTATAAATACATAAGAATCCTTTTACTAAGCTAATAGGGTAACTTTCCATAAGTATTGCTTGCTCGAGCCCACAATCGTCATACGACACAGCAATAGGTTTGTCTTGGTCATTACCTGCTATAAATAAGTCCTTGGCTGCGAAATTTGAGCGATATTGGGCCTTGTTACAACTCGTACATGCTTCTATGGAATTCGTACCCATACTTGATGGCTTGACTCTTAGAATTCTCAATTTTCAAAGTTTTCACTAGTGTGATTGTATGGCTGTTCCTCTCTACTACGACTCATATTGTCCATCTGTGTTAGGAGCCTGCCTCTTATGCAATTCTTCTGAATATTTCCATGACTCGATGGTACGGCTGTTACCATGGTTGGATGACTTCGTCTTGTGGTCGTGGGTGCATTTTCCCAACTTAGCCTTTTGAATATTTTCATGAGTCTTAGTATGATTCGTACCGGCAATGGTACGGCTCGTACGAGACTATCACCCCGACTCATTGCTCTTTTAGGCTTCTTTTGCACATTCTTGCTCCAACACTTATGTTTCCCAAAACAAAAGAAAAGCACCTCATACCCATATAAACCTACCTAAGTCCATGCTATTTTCGCAGTTTTGAGTGTCGAAAGTGTTGTAAACTCACAGCATATCAAAAGTTCCAAAGTACGCCAGGTATCTTAAGGATAGCATCGTGTATAAGTAGAGGCATACAAATTTTAGACGTGACTCTTACAAGAGTACGGTTCTGAATCAAGAACAAAATTAATGTTAAAGGATCACGGAAGTTTCACTATTCCTGACATTATTGGATGCAAGGAAGTTGGTTTAGCTTAGTGTGATTTTGGTGAGCATCAATTTGATGCACCATCCCCATTTAGAATGTTGGGATTAGGTGAACCACGTCCTACCACGATGATGTTGCGGCTTGCATATCGATCTCTGGCTATCTGAAGGAATCATTGAAGATGTCTTAATTAAGGTAGGACCTTTCATCACGGTGGACTTTATAATCTTAGACTATCGAATGAGATGCGGTAGTTCCCCTCATTCTAGGCGGGGATTCTTAGCCACCATCGATGCAATCATATGTTCGATCAGGCAAGATATCTATTAGAGTAGATGAGTCGGCGAGTGTTTGGAGTATCAGAGCGGCATGATCACACCTCATTATGAGGACTTCAAGGTGATGTCGGCGCAGAACTGGATCTTATGTCGATTAGTGGAGCAACAAATGCTACATTAAAGTTTAACGAATCCTTGGTATGATCACAAGTACACTCGGATGAAGGAGTAGAGGAACCATAGTCATCTTGCGGCGGTGCATCGAGGCTCTACATGGGAGGCAACCCATGAATTTAGTGCGCTAACAATAACTAAGGCGCTTGATGGGAGGCAACCCATCCGTTTTAACATTTTGTATGTTTTTATTTGTTTTGTGAATACGAACGGGGCATAGAGGCAAGAACAAGGCGGGACTTTTTGTGCTAAAAGTGTAAGTCTAGGGTGAGATGCTTGGCATGGGGCTAGGTGGTAAATCCTAGAAAAGAAGAAAAATTTTCGAGGTGAGCTATAGAGGGTGCGTCGCGCCGGCCCTTATATCTAGAGAAAACAAAAATTTCAAAAGTGTGTGGTGAGATAGAGAGAGCGGCGCGCCGAGCATCTAGACTTAGATTTTTCATCAATATTGGCTCAAAAGACCTTAAAATAACACAAAAGCCCATTCCCCACCTTTTATTTAAAGTCTCATTCATTCTTTTCCCCCAAAACTTTGAAAAACAAAAGCAAAAAAAATTATCTCTCTCTCTCACTTTCCCAAAGGCGGTAACTCCCACTCCCTCTCTCCTCCATTGTTGCCTTCTCCAACAAGTTCGTGAAGCTCTCATCTTAAACTCAAGTAAGTATATTTCTTCTCTCATGTTTGATTAATAATGCAAGCATTCTCCACACCCTTCTCCCCCAAGAATTAGAACCCAAAATCACCATTTTTGGTGAAAAACTTGAATTTCATGTTTTGGGTTTTATAAGCTTAAAGTCTTAAATTATTCCATGATTTTGTGTTACCTTTGTTGGGTAGCTTAATTCTTGGTTTAATATGGTGATTTGAACTTGTGAGGATGATGGGGTAGGTGAATTGAATTCTTGAATGTTGGTGGGTAGGTGCATTAATTGTAGAGAAAAAATACATAAACTTTAATTCTTAAATGTGACAATTTCTTGAGTTGGTGAAAATTCTTTATTAATTCATGTTGAATGGTGGTAAATTATTTATTTTGGTTGATTGAATTGAATCTTGAAACACTACATTAGGATTACTTGGGTGTTATTTGGAGAAGGAAAGTGAGAGATAGCCTAGATAGTACATTCTTGATTAAAAGTTAAAAGCTAGAGGAGAGTTGAAAAGGAAGAAAAATTCATGAACTTGTTGTAGTATGAGTTAGTGAATTAAATTGGATTGTTGAGATTGATGATGATGGGGGAAGTCTTGAGTACCCTATGTGATAAATTCTCACATATACGCTAGCAAATTAAGTAGCAATTGAATTTTGCACCTTCCACACTTAGTTAGCCATTTGGTTAAAACTTACTTTGTAAGTTCTTGATTTTTGCTTGCTCGTATCTGGCACCAAAAGGAAAGGAGGTGATTGTAGGCGAGAAAGAGCCGAAAGAGGGTGAGCAATAAATATGGAAGCTAGTTCTTCGGCTTCCAAGTAGGCCCACCGGAGATTCAAAGAAAAAGAAGTGGAGCCTCATGGGCTTACTTGGTTTAAGACCCAAAAAGCCCAGAAGTATGCACCTGAAAACGAAGTATGCACCTGAGAACTAGATAGATGAGGGCCACTCGGCACATGAGTTCCCGGCTATTCGAGACAAGATACATGAGTTTGGTATCTTAAATGAGTCGGAGAGGTGCAACCTCACTTGGGTGAGGAATTCTACAAAAATTGGGACACCTCATTTGAAGAGAGTACAAAGGTCAAGATCAAAGGTCAGGTATTGCGATTCACAACAAAAAGGTTCAATGCCTTTTTAGAGACAACTACAGTAGATCCTTCAGAGTATTTCATCTTGTTGGAGAAGCCTCCATACAGAGACATCCACCACACTTTGTGCGGTGAGCACTCATCCGACTGATGGGTGAAGGATCATGATGACACCCATTCCACACTTTTGTTTGCCAATTTGAATAGGGAGGAATAGGTGTGGGTGAAGTTGTTATGTGTTGTGTTTCTCCCTGGGACACATTTGACAGAGGTGACTTGCAAGCAGATTGTCTTGGTGTACATGTTGTTGAAGGGGATACCGGTTAATTTTTGTGTTGTGATTCATCGCTATATGAGGAGATCATAAGACAATTGTAGATGGAAATATTTTCATGGAAGTCTCTAGACCATGTAGAGAGGCAGGTATCGAGGAGGAGGATGCAAACCTTGTTTTACCTTCGGCTGGACAAACGATAGACGTCACAAAAGTGAAGGAGACTGCCCTTTTTGCAAGCCTCTCTCTTACTATAGTTGATCGGAAAGCCTAAGATGAGAGTTGGCAAGGTTGTATGTTTGGGATGTTGGAATCACAGTTAAAGATAGGAGGTCAACCAACTACTGTAGAGGAGATGACGGCTTTAGAGGCACGATACCCGCTCATAGATAGTGTTATGTTGGTACCGAGTAGGCCCAGCTGCCGAGGAGCCGATTCATGATGATGATGCTACAGTCCTTACTGATAATATTGATGATTTAGACATAGAGGATGATGATGCTGCTACAGGCTCCATGCAAGATGATGCTTAGCAACTAGGAAGTTTCTTTTCTCTCCCTTTATGATGTGATTGTGTGTGCACTGAGGACAATGCACCTTTTTAAGTGTAGGGTGGAGGAAAGTTAGATTCCGATTGTTCTTTAATTTTTGTATTTGTAGGTTGTATCATTATTATGTCATTCTTGGTAGTTGTAGCTTGATGATTCGTAGTTCATGGGTAGTAATAACTAGTATGGTGACGTTGACTTGGATGCCTTTGATGTTTGACTTGTTGTTTGTCTTGACTATGTTATGTTTGGTTTCTTTATTTTGGGGAAACTTTTTTTTTTGTTTGAGTTGTTATAGTCATAGAGTAATTATGTTTCCTATGATAGACGGATGACGACCGTCTTAAGGGAAGATTCATCGCATTTTAAATATTTTTTTAGGATTGATTCGTAAGTCATCCACTTTTATTCCTGTTGATATTCTGCTTACCTGTTGCGCTAGAGCAAATATAGTGGTCATATTGATTGCATGAGTTAGAATCCATTAGAGATGCACATACATCTTTAATTTGACTCAACATATCCTTAGGGAATAATTATGAATTTAACTTGTCATTCAATATGGTTGTATGAATGTGTAGCTGTAGAAACTGATTAGATTCTTGTTGCCATAAGAGGTGAGCTGAATTATTTTGTATGTATATAATGTAGCATATAAAACTTTCCTTAGTGTATGTAGGATAATTAGTTGGTAGGTAGTTGAGAGATGATCAAGGCATTTCTTTGAAAATCCATGTTTTCCCATATTTGTTTTACCTTCCTAATCATTCTCCCTAGTTAACCCCTTTGAGCCTAAAAGCCTTAATCTTTCTTAGCCTCGATAATAGCTTAATCCCATTTTTCTGAGACCTCAGAATTATTGATCCAAAGTTTTCTTAGGCACTTTAAGACTTGAAAGTAAAGGTTCACAGAAGTATAATGTTAAGGGAAAAAGAAAAAATTGTGGTAAGGAAAGAAAAGTGAGAAGAAGGGGTGCCCATAAAAATTGTGTTGTCTATGTGCTGCTAGTGGAATGAAAAGGAGAGCTTTAATTGAAAAATCCTTAGTTATTCTATGATTAGAAAACTAGCAGCCAAGTAATGAAAAAAATGGGGCATGAAAAGAAAAGACAAGGGTGAGTAGAGGAAAGGTGAACAAGCAAGGAAGAGGTGGTGGATAAGAAAAGTGAAATATGTCTAAAAAGTGCAAGGTGGTAGTTACTATAAAACAAAACATTAATCCTACCCATCCCTTAGCTGACATTAAAACCAAGAAAAGTCCTTGTTATCTTAATCTCTTGAAGCAATTAGGTAGTCTTAACATACATGAAAGGCAAGCTTATGGTATGTTACATATATACATTACATCATTTGTGAGTGTGAGTGTGCCTTACTTATTGTGTTTCATGTCTTACATTGATGAAGTTGAGAGAGGGACATCACCCAAAGTGAGGGGCACAAGAGGTCTAATTCAGTGTACTACTTGTTGCATGTGTCGCACTTAATCATGTTGGCCCTTTGTGTTAAAAAGATGAGTCATTTATAGAGGTTGTGTTCCTGATTGTGAAATCTTTCTATGTGCTTTGTTGAGAATTGTTGTATGATGATAAACCACTTTATATTTGCTCCATGCTAGATGGTTGATTATGATTTGATAGAGGTGTCAAGTGTGATGGTGAAATATGAGTTTAGGTGTGTTTTAAACATTGTTCGAGGACGAACAATGGTTTAAGTGTGGGGTGGTGATGTTGGGTATATTTTCATGCTTATTTTCCATGTTTTTACCCATATTTGATCATGTTTTGAGTTCATAATCCTTAATTTATGCTTAAATTCATCTGTGCATGTGTGTTTTTATGCACTAATAAATGATTTGAGTTGATTTGAGCAAGAAACTAGGTAAAATGGGTTCAAAATGATGCAAAAAATGAAGATTTGAGGATCTGACGAGTTTTTCGATGGCTGGCGCCCCGCACCATGTTCCAAACGTTAGAGAAAAAAATCTCAGGGCGGTGTTATGGCTGGGGCAGCATGCTAGACCCTATCTAGAGCTGAAATTGCAAAATTTTTTGACTATGTCTATGGAGAGATAGGAGGGGCAGCACGCTAGACCCATTCTGGGTGAAAAAATGTTGATTTTAGAGCCATGTCTTGAAGGACAGAAGCGTCATTTGAAGGCTCATCTATAAATATAAGTCTTAGGTCATTTGTTACATAGTTTTGGACTTCTTAGAGTAGTTTTGGACTGCTTTTAAGCAGTCTTTACTCATTTTTGTTCTATAGTTCATTCATGAAAGCTTGTAAGCAGGTTGGAAGGAAGACAAGGTTCTACAACTAGGTTTCTTCTTCTTTACTTCGTGTTTTCGCATTATGATGACTAAGTATTTGTTTTTCACATTTTTTGATGAGTGGCTAAACTCATATTATAGGGTTGTGGCCATGGTGAATGGTTGATTTTGACAGACAAAGTAAATTTAGTTTTGATTCTTCTTTTATGGTTGTTTGTATTTATTTGTGTTAATTTATTATTTATGAGACTGATCACCTGTAGGTAATCTGTTGGCTTTCGATTGAACTTGGGAAAGGGAATCGAAAGGGTTAAAAATAAATATAGAATGGGAATTCAAAGACCCTTGAACTCATTGGTAATAGGATAGAAGTTGTTGTTGAGGATAGGGATATACCCTTCAACCCCATTCAGTTGCAATACAAGTAGGAATAATCTTTGTTTCATTGATCTCCTGTGATCATAGGGATATAGGCGTTAGGGTTAATAGTTCTTGGATGCTAGGGATAGTGGAAAGAAATTGCATAGTAATTTGCAAATAACAACCGTAGTAAGAATCATGCTAGTTTAATTACGTCTGAAAAATTCAACTTGAAACCAACACAGTGTCATTGCCCTAATCTATCATCATTATCGAAATACAATCAAGCTTGCATTCATTGTAGTTAATTTTTACATTTGATGTTTTAGTAGTTTAATTTTCCAAACAAATATTCATTTCACTTGTTTTGTAGATTAGTGAAATTAAAGTGACAACATTATAACGATCCAATTGACAAGACCCTATGGGTATGATATCTGGACTTAACAATCATATATTACTTGACGACCACGTGCGCTTGCATGCGCTTGGGAGACATCAATAGATAATTTACTTCTCTCAGTCCATGCTACATCTTAGTGGAACCTGGTGAATAGAATATCAGGAGTTGCATGCTTCTTCCATGATCCTCTCCTTTAGATCATCTATATTTGGAACACATAATTTTCCTTGATACCTCAGGACACCATCTCCCCCTTGTGCAAAAATCTTACACCCTGAAAAGATTTTTGGTGATTATTTAATGTTTGTATGCTATGCTAAGGGAAGTATAGGTTGTATATTGGTCGTAGTTGAGGAGGGAAACATGTACAAATGGAAATGTATGTAAAGTTCATAAGTAAGGATCAACTTTAAACGGACATATCTCCCAACCTATAACTATTAAGGACTCCTACAACCTATCAAATTAAGTTAGTTTATTCTAGTTTTTATAACATTAAATATCTCATCAATCGGAGATCGGAGTAAAAAGTTATAGACATTTTATGGTAGCACTGTCGAGCAGTGACGTGGCCACCGCCCTAAGTATGTAAAGATCCAATATTTGGCTTATCTTTCATTACACAACTTTACCAGATTTTAGCTGCCTAATTACACTTCAAAATTCTCTCTATATTTCCAGAAAATACTAAGGAGAATAAAAGGGGAAATACCAAGGTAAAACACCAACCAAACACAAGACTAGCAAGTTAGTTTCCAAAAGTGCAAGGTGAACTAGGGACTGTTTTTGGAGCTTGTTTTTGCAACGTTTTGGAGAGAATTTTATGAGTTTTAAAGTATGGTTATGCTGCCTATATATCCCTATTTGAATATGTATTGAATCCAAGAATGAAGGTAAGAATTTGATCCTCTTTAAACCCCTCAAGTTGCAAGCAAAAGGGCTGGAATTTGGCAGCTAAGTGAGCTGCCAATTGGACTGTTTTGAGATGAGTTGTTTCTCATTTTTAAAATAATTTTTTGTAGTTTCTTTGGCTGGAAATATACCTCATATTTAGGGGATGGACGACGGCAGATGTTAGGTAATTTTTCCCTCTTATTTTCTCCCTCAAAAGCTAATGGAAATAAGTAGATAAAATGGTTAAATGTTGTTAATGTTGCCTTGTGTGTTGTTGTTGTGGCTGCTGTTAGTGTGTCGTTTTTGGTGGATGTATTGACTTGAAAAATCCTTGTAATTTGTTTATAAACTCAAGTAATTGAATGGGATAAGCGCTGGTTGTTGAAGTAAAGAAACGACTGAAGAATGCTCGTCGAAACAAGGTATGTTAAGGCATCCTATCCTCATTGTTCAAGCATGAATATATACTGCCAAAAGGGCCACTGTTCTTGCATCTTCACACTCATATTGAAGGAAATATAATTCTTCCCAAAGGTCTGAAACTGCATGACATTGAATTTGAATCATTAAACGTGTTTGGAACAAGTAAATATGGTACGAAATGGGTGTTACTTCCAATTATGATGTAGATATAAATCAAGTCTTAGTTCGCCTTATCATTGGTACCATGATCTGGTCCTTTACTATATGTTATATATATGTGATGTTAAAATGTTTTTAAAGGTCTGGTTGCTAAGTTAAATTTGTGAAATAGCCAAGATGACGACGTGTAAACGATTTTAAGCTAAGTAAAGATGTCGCAAGCTACTAAGAGTAAATGAGCTTATTGAATTAGAATTGCCTTGTTATAGTTGTCCTTTATATTTTTTATATGTTATGAAATATGCCAGGCCAAGGAGAGAATTCAAAATCCCTTTCCCTTAAGCCGAACGACAATCTAGAGAGTCTCCGATCTCTAATGCCCCTTTGAACACGATCTATAAATCATGTTGGAACTCTTAGGTCATCTACAGTTCCTTATGATTTCTACAAGTTTTGAATACATGCATCTAGGTGTATTTTCTAGCTTTACATGTTATATGTGTTTACTTGTGGTTATGCATTACGAAGGAGGCCTATGCAGGCCACATATTTAGTATTCATCATTTCTATGCTATACGTATTAAATTGACCCAATATAAGCCTTATAAGCTCAATTTATGATTATGATCATGATTCATTGATTTTACCCAGGTGTGGTACATTGGTCGGAGATATTTTTATTTTACCCCAATCAGTACACAAGCTGGAGGAATTTTTATTTTACCTCAGTGTGTGGTACACCGGTTGGACGAATTTTTTATGAATTATATGGTTGGGTGGCCGCCGACATTTTAGTTATTGTTTTAATTGTGCATTTTTAGTTGCATTAAAACTCCAATATTGAGTTATTGTCAGGTTCCAGTTTCCAGGATTCCTAGTTGTCGCGATTCCTTCTTTCTAGCTCAGTTATTGTCATGATCCGAACATAGACTCGGATCATAACGTGGGACAAGGAGCCCCGAGAGACTCCACGTCGACCCATGGAATGAACATTCATCAAACTTCATATCATTAAGCGGAATACTTAACATGACGATATAGCGAAAACATAAACACAACATAACATAGCATGATAAGCAGAACATACAAAATATATAACAGTTGAGTACTACAATTAGTCTGCAAGCCTCAATCGTATCAGATGGGTTGATGGGAAAAAATCCCCAACTAACCCGGCAAAAATGAAAGCAAAAAGGGACATCAATATCTGAAACATACGGTCCTCGGAGAATGAGGACTCACCAAAAGGCTGGATGCTAAACTCTGAAATCGACTACTGATGGGGCTGAGCCTGAGAGTCCAGTCCTGTATGTCACGCCCCTCCTTGGGAGGCATGACTAACACCTGGTGCCCTATTAGGACCTGGACTGCTGGACTAGCTGAACCTGAGCACTTCTGGTGCCAGGCTAGCTCTAACTCTGGATTCAAGAAAACGACGGGCTATATAACGGCTGTAAATACAGCCTTCGGCCAACTAGGCCTATAGCCACCTGTAAGAAAAAAACAGCTACCCAGAACAACTGAATTAATAGGGAACTTATATGGGCTGACAAGGCCACCATGCTGTCTAGTTATTTCTGAATCAAGAAAACAAGTGCTAAACTGCTACGTGACCAATAAGATCACCACTACCAACTGAATAAGGCCC
>JACEIK010002695.1:185437-199521 GCA_018107945.1 Datura stramonium
GTGCCCACATATCACAAACAAGTCTCAACAAGCAACAGTAATCACATATAACATGTATATTAAATCTAAAAATACTATCCATGTTCTGATATTCTATTCTTAATCTCTTGCTGAATTAAACTGAATCTAATATTGAGTTAAACTGAGTCTGGGATAAAATCTTGCTATCTGATACTAATTTACTGACTTTTATTCTGGATATGACATAATAATACAAACATACGTAATACTCGACTTCTGGAACTTCCTTCTGGAATTTATTCTATTTTACTATACTAGAATTACTAACTTGCCGAAGAAACTAGCTTTACATACCTCAGTTGTGGGCTTTTTGGCTAACTGGCGTAACTCGGCCAATATTCAGCTATTTCTTCCAACTGTATTCGTATACACAGCAATTAGAACTAAATTCATCAATATTCTGGAAGAAAACACTACTTGAATATATATATAGTTCAAATGTTGACTTATCAGAAAATAGCCGAAAACTCACTATTTCTCGGAAGTCCAGAAGGGAGAAATACTCAATTTAGGGCTAGGAGTATATTGACACTAATTTGGAGAAATTCCACGTACCTTAGCTCGGTAGGACGACGATTCGCCGGCCAAATTTCACGAAACTAACTCCGCAGGAATGCTCCCAGCAGCTGAATACTTTACTACTCAAGATTAATTCGAGTTTGGACCGCGTTTAATAGTGTAAACGGACGAAATCTCAAAGAAATCCTTCGTTCCCTCTGTTTTATGGTTACTGTCTGGAAATTATGATAAATATTCCAACAAAAACCAAAGTGGAAGCTTTATATAGTTGGGGATGGACCTCACCTCCGTGACCCGCCGCCAACGTTGAGGTGAGCTCTCCGTGACATGTTGCCCAGCCTCCTCTTGCGATGGTTCGACGTGGCGCTTGTCCGGTCTTTCCCCCAGGCCTTTTTCTAGCATGTATGACATCCAAAAACTCTTAACCAACATGCGAATAGGCCATCTAAATGTCTAGAATTTACGGGGTGTAACAGTGTATCATGAAATGATGTACTCTATAGTATGCAGTCAGTACGTCGAATGTACCGAATATGCAAGGTAAGTAAAATGACATTTAAAAATAAATAAAATCTCATAAATGATCATAAGAATGGATCAACATGATCACAACATAATTAGTATACGATAACATAAGGTTCAAGGTTTTCAAAACATTTGCAATTCAATCATAATCATAATTATAAGAGAAAAGCTTTATTGAACATGGCTTGAGCCTATGTGCATAGTCATAAACATAGATAAATCATGAGGAATAGTGGAAGATTCTTATAACCGACATACCCCATATAAGCACACATGGAGCCTGACCTGTAAATCCCTAGTCGAGAGAGTGTTCGTACCTTGCCAAGGGTAGAACCATGAAGGGTGTGATATCACACATGAAAAGGGCCCATTTGGACAAAGGGACGGTCATAAAAAGAGGTCCCATCATGTTATACGGTGGCACGTATCTGAGATTTAGGGCAAAACCTGGCGCCCAAACCTACTCGGTGTTAAATACTACTACCAAAACGTATATAGTGACCATAGTATAATATGCATGAAATTCATGGGCTAGTTAAATCACGATAATCATAAACATGCTTGTAAATACATGAACTAGACATGAGGGTAAGGCCCGTGGATCGGCCAAAAAAACATAATTAGTAAATCATGGGATTCATGCATACTTGTAGATCATGTATAGACTTCGTAAATCATAAATTTATAATGGGCATTTGAATAAATCCAGATTATAACTCATAAATCATGATGGGTTTATGAATATCAATATTTGCAGTAAAGATCATAAATAGATACATCATAGAACATGCATAATTAAATGTAATTTAGTAGAAATCAAAATCAATAAATTTATAATCAAAATAGTTGTAGAATATGATCGCAATTCATAAAAGTATGATGTCAATCACGAAAGATAATAACCCGTTGATAGATCATTAGAATTCCACAAGATTTAAGATAAAACCCTATAGATTTTTGAACAACTCTTCATGAATTAGAAGAGATTGGGCATGGATGTGAGCAAAAACACCCATTCATAACCCTACATACCTATAAATGGTTGATTCTTGTCCTCCCTTGAATACCCAAGAAGGAATTGAAGAAGACCTTGAAGTATTGCATTGATCACCTCTTAAGTCTATCACTCTTGCATGCATGAATATGAAAATGGCCTAAAACAAACTTAACCCCTTTAAAATTCACTTTTCATAACTCAAAATGACGTAGTTTAAGCCTCAGGATCTTAGGAATTACGGAAAAGCCCTTACTTAACTCGTAGAAAAGTAACTGCCAGATGATCCCAATTGGAGACATAATGACTCGTTACCCTGGACCATGACTCGAGGAGTCGTCCGTGAAGTACACTGCTCAACAGGTCTCCTAGGCTCATAACGGCAAACATCACGACTTGTTACTGGGTGACCACGACTCTTGGTCACCACTCGTGATGTACATGCCTCAATATAAATAATTCCTCAGCTAGTTGACCATGACCCTCCCCACGAATCGTGGGGACTGACCACGACTTGTGGGGTCCTTTCGTTGAGTACACTGCCTCTCCTCTCCTCCTTTCCTTACTCACCCACCCCACGACTGACCTAACGACTTGTGGAGCCTGACCACGAGTCGTGGTCACGTTCGTGGGATCCAAATTCTAAAATTTTAAGTTCATTCCCTGACCTCCACATGAGTCACATCACGACTCATGGGCTCCTTTCATGGGTCTCTTCACGACTTATTATGTTCCTGGTGCCAGATTTTAGGTCTTTCTCCATTTCAACTCTCGAGTCTGATCTTTGGGCTTCCGAGGTATAACAATTTCACCCCCTTGAAAACATTCGTCCTCGAGCATTGGAAAACATACAAAAAAGCAGAGAAATGCAATCATTATACTCAAATACTGATCATTTAAACCGAAAACTGACGGTATGACTACCCCCGATTGAAACTACATAGCTGAACTGATTTCACAAACCATACACACATCCATATACATAAAAGAAACTTGGACACATGAACTAAACATGAAAACTAAATAAGGTTTTAGGTCAAAAGCTGATACCTCAAGATGAAACTGAGTTGGTAGAGAATAAATGTAGGTATCCAGCCATCATATCCTCTTCGGCTTCCCACGTAGATCCTTCAACATGTTGATTCCTCCATAACACTTTAACTGAAGCTACTTGCTTGTTCCTTAGCCTTCAAACCTGACGATCCAGTATTTCTACTGGAACCTCCTCATAACTGAGGTGTAAAAGTTGTCTTTTACACCAACTCTGTCCACCGGGACAACTAGAGCTGGGTCACCCAAACACTTCTTCAAGAGAAACACATGTAATACGCGATCCATGGAAGTTAATTCTGAGGGCAAATCCAATTAATAGGCCAGCTTTCCCACACGTCTCATGATCCGGTATGGGCTGACATAGCGGGGACTAAGTTTCCCTTTCTTTCCAAACCTAATCAGTCCTTTCATAGGAGATACCTTAAGAAATATCGAATCATCGACCTCAAATTCCAATTATGTCCTCCTAACATCGGCATAAGAATTTTGGCGACTTTAGGTTGTTTTCGACCTATCCCTTATCAACTGAACCTTCTCCATATCCTCGTGAACCAAATATGGTCCTACCATTGCTGCTTTGCCAACCTCAAACCATCCGATGGGAGACCTACATCTACACCCATAGAGAGCCTCGAGCGGTGCCATCTGGATACTAGAATTATAGTTGTTATTGTATGCAAACTCGATAAGAGGCAAATGCCCATCCCAGCTACCTTTGAAGTCAATCATGCATGCTTTCAACATGTCCTCAAGGGTCTGGATTGTCCGCTCCTCTTGACCATCCGTTTGCGGGTGAAATGCTGTGCTGAGTTTAACTTGCGTACCAAGACCTTTTTTAAACGACCGTCAAAACTGAGAGGTAAATTGAGTACCTTTATCTGAAATGAGTGATAAGGGAACTCCGTGAAATCAAACTAGCTCTCTAATATATAGTTTGGCATAATCCTTCACTGAAATATGTGGTTTTGACCGGTAGAAAATAAGTGGCCTTGGTCTGTCTGTCTACCATAACGCAAATGGAGTCATATTGTCGACGAGTACAGGGTAAACCTATGATGAAGTCCATATTAATTTCTTCCCACTTTCAAGTAGGAAAGCTGATATCCTGAAGCACGCATCCTAGTCTCTGATTCTCAACCTTTACTTGTTGACGGTTCGGACACTTGGCCACGAGTTCTGCGATATCCTTCTTCATGTCATTCTACCAATAGATTTCCCGTAAGTCACGATACATCTTGGTGGAACCTGGATGGATAGAATACCTAGATCCATGAGCCTCATGCAACATCCAGAAAACATAGGCGACCTTGGTACCGAAGCACACCATCTCCCCCTTTGTAGAAAACCTCTACCTTCTGATTTTGAATGGCTTCTTTTAATTTTACCAAAATCGGGTCGTCATCTTTCCTAGCTTTTACATCAGTCACCAAGGGCGATTCTGATCCATTCTGAACCAAAACACCGCCATCTGCCGAGTCAACCAACCAAACTCCCAACCTTGCGAGTTGATGCACGTCCTTCACCAATTCCTTCTTCCCCTCATCCACATGGGACACTTCTCCATAGAGAGCCTACTAAGTGCGTCTGCTACCACATTGTCCATACCTGGATGGTAAAGCGTAGTCCTTGAGTAGCTCTAACCACCTCCTTTGCCGAAGATTGAGATCCTTCTAAGTAAACACATACTGTAAGTTGTTATGGTCCATAAACACATCCATGTGGAACCTATACAAATAATGCCACCATATCTTCGATGCGAACACCGCCGCGGCCAATTCAAGATCATTGGTCGGGTAATTCTTTTCGTGGAGTTTTAGCTGTCTAGAGGCATATGCTATAACCTTCCCGTGCTGCACCAATACACACCCCAGTCCGATCCTTGAATCATCATAATACACCACAAACCCATTGGTACCCTCGGGTAGGGTCAACATCAGTGCTGAGGTAAGTCGAGTCTTTAACTCTTTGAAGCTCTTCTCACAAGCCTCCGACCATTGGGATTTCACCTTCTTATGAGTCGATTTGGTCAAAGGTGCTGCAATAGATGAGAAACTCTCAACAAATCTCCGATAGTAGCCAGCTAAACCCAAGAAACTCTGAATATATGAAGGATTCACCGGTCTAGGCCAATTCTTCACTGCCTCTATTTTTTGAGAATCCACCTTTATGCCCTCACTTGATAACACATGGCCCAAAAATGTCACGGAGTCCAACCAAAACTCGCACTTGCTAAATTTGGCATATAATTGGTGATCCTTGAGAATCTAAAGCACCATTCTCAAATGAGCGGCATGTTCCTCCTTGCTCTGAGAGTATATCAGGATGTCATTAATAAACACGATCATGAACATATCCAAGAATTGTTTGAACACCCTGTTCATCAGGTCCATAAAGGTGCAGGAGCATTTGTTAGTCCAAAAGACAAGACTACAAACTCGTAATGACCATACCGCGTCCTGAAGGCTGTCTTTGGGATATCGCTCTCTTGAACTCTAAGATGATAATACCCGGATCTAGGGTCTATCTTTGAGAAACACTTGGAACCCTGGAGCTGGTCAAATAAACCATCAATCTTGGGTAGAGGATACCTATTCTTGACGGTGACCTTATTCAATTATCGATAATCAATGCACATTCGAAGAGAACCATCTTTCTTTCAGACAAAGAGAACTGGTGCACCCCATGGAGACTTACTCGGTCTAATGAAGCCCTTATCTAATAAGTCCTTCCACTGTTCCTTCAACTCCTTTACCTCGGGTGGAGCCATTCTATAGGGAGGAATAGATATAGGTTGCATTTTGGGAAGAAGTTCAACACTAATGTCAATTTCCCACTCAGGAAAGTTTCCCCGTAAATTATCTGGAAAGACCTCTAGATACTCACGTACTACAGAAACTAACTGGATAGTCAGGGTCTCGGACTCAACATCCTTAACCCTAACTAGATGATACACACAACCCTTAGAAATAATCTTCCTGGCCTTAAGATAGGAAATAAAATGACCTACAAGCACGACCGAACTACCCTTCCACTCCAAGACTAACTCACTCGGAAAGCGGAACTCCACCACATGGGTTCTACAATTAACAGAAGCATAACACGCATACAACCAATCCATACTGAGAATAATATCAAACATATTCATGGACCACTCTACAAGGTCTGCGGAGGTCACTTTATGCAATATAGTGATCGGGCATCTTCTATACACTTGCCTAGCTACAACCGAATTACCAACAGGAGTAGAAACTGAAAATGGTTTTGATAGAGTTTCAGGACTAACTCTAAAGCTACTAGCAATATAAGGTGTCACAAAAGACAAGGTAGTCGCTGGATCTAACAAAGCTTAAGCATCAAGGTGAAATGCTCGTAACATACCAGTAACCACATCCGGTGAAGTCTCCTGCTCTTGACGGGTCACAAGGGCATAGAACTTGTTCTTGTGCTGACCAGCTAAACTAGTCGAGGCACCCTACTGGGAGGGACGTGCTGCTGGAGCGGTTGAACTAGCGTCTAGCATACGGGCTCTGCCGCCCCCCTAATTTGACCAAAGGACAATCCCCGAGTTTGTGTCTGGGTTTGCCAAAACTGAAACAAGCATCAGAGCCAACTAGGCACCTCCCTGGGTGATTCTTGTCGCACCTTGCACAAGCTAGGAAAGTGCACTCTATCAGTATGCTACCCCAGCGTCTCGAATTTGAAACCCTGCTCCTCCTATTCACTCATGATCTAGATGGTTTACTAGCTAATGATGGTGCTAGAGAAAAAGACCTGTGATGAGACTGCTAGCACTGTCCACCCCCCGATCTAGGCTGAGAAATCCCATAATTGTCTATCCTGGCCCTCTTAGCCTCTCTCTGCCTCCGATACGCTGACTCCATCTACTGAGCATGCAACACTATGCGGGGAAAATCTATATCCCAATGTAGCATGGTGATCCTATAGTCCTTATCTAGGTAGTCGGCCACTCCATTTACAAATCGGCTCACCTGAGCCCTCTGGTCTGCCACTAACTCTGGTGCATACTTTGACAAGTGATCAAACTCCAGAGCGTACTCCTTAACCGGCATATCACCCTACTTAAGATCTGCAAACTCGGCCACCTTCAGTTCCCTCATCTCACCAGGGAAGAACCGATCCAAAAAAGGTTGCATGGATCTCTTCCCAACCTGTAGCACCTACTCCCACTGCCCTACTCTCTCTCCATTGTTTAAACCAAATATGCGCCACCCCTTTCAGCTAATAAGAGGACAAATCAACACACTATCCATTTATCACCCCCATGACCTGGGTGATTTTCAGAATCTCATCGATGAATTCATGCGGGTCCTCATCCACTTTTGGCCTGAGGAACTCTTATGGGTTCATTGTCAAGAAGTCTTGGACTTGAGCCACTGCTGCATTGCCATTTTTTGGAACATGCGCAATAGCCTGTTAATTGTTCTGAGCGGTCAAGGCCTGCGCTATCATCTGAATAGCAGCCCGAAACTCAACATGGGCAACTAGCTCTGGTGCCTGGTGCTCTTAAGCAGGTAGGGCCTTTTGGTGCCCATTTTCATTTCCATCATCATGGCCATCTCTGTTTCCATTCCTCTTACCATTTATTCATCGGGGAGCTATGATTCTGCAATTGCGAAAAGCACAAATTAGAAGGATAGGGAGACATTTCATCAAACGACATACATCATGAAAGAAGGGAACATTTCCTGAACGTCATGTAGCCTCTTCGTCATACATGTGGCACGCTTCACACCCATGAAAAAGACTCTACTTAACGCAGCTTTCATACACCCTAGGACACTTCAAACCTATTGCTCTGATACCAAGTTTGTCACGACTAGAATGTATACTCGGATCATAACACGGGACAAGAAGCCCCGAGAGACTCCAAGTCGAACCATGGCATTAACATTCATCTAACTTCATATTATTAAGTGGAATACTTAACATGATGATATAGCAGAAACATAAACACCACATAACATAGCATGATAAGCAGAATGTACAAAACATATAATAGTTGAGTACTACAATTAGTCTGAAAGCCTCAATCGTATAATATGGGTTGATGGGACAAAACCCCCAACTAACCCGCTAAAACTGAAATAAAAAAGGGAAATCAATATTATGAAAAATATGATCCTTGAAGAATAAGGACTCACAAAAAGGTTGGATGCTAAACTCTGAATCAGACTACTAACGGGGTTGATCTTGAGAGCCGGGTCCTGTATCATGAAAAGATACAACATAGAGTAAGCGGTCGGTATGTGAAATATACTGGGTATGCAAGGTAAGTAAAAAGGACATTTAAAAATAAATAAAAGCTCATAAATGATCATAAGAGTGGATCAACATGCTCATAACATAAGTAGCATACGATAACATAAGGCTCAAGGTTTTCAAAATATTCACAATTCAATCATAATCATTATCATAAGAGAAACGCTTTATTGAACATGACTTGAGCCTATGTGCATAGTCATAAGTATGCATAAATCATGAGGAACAGTGGGAGATTCTTATAACCGACATACCCCGTATGAGCACATATGGAGCCCGACCTGTAAATCCCTAGTCGGGAGGGTTTCTATACCTTTACAAGGATAGAACCATGAAGGGAGTGATATTACACATGAAAAGGGACCATTTGGGAAAGGGGACAGTCACAAAGGAGGTCCCATCATATCCTACGATGGCACGTAGTTCTGATTTTGGGGCAAAACCTGGGCCCCAAACCTACTCGGTGTTAAATACTACTCCCAAAATGTAAATAGTGCTTATAGTATAATATTCATGAAATTCATGGGCTATTTAAATCATGATAATCATAAACATGCTTGTAAATATGTGAACTATCCATGAGGGTAAGGCCCGTGGGTCGGCCAAAAAAACATAATTAGTAAATCATGGGATTTATGCATACTTGTAGATCATGTATAGACTTCATAATCATACATTTATAATTGGCATTTGAATAAATCGATATTATAACTCATAAACCATGATGGGTTTATGAATATCAGTATTTGAGGTAAAGATCATAACTCGAATCATCATTGAACATGCATAATTAAACATAATTTAGTAGAAATCAAAATCAATAAATTTATGATCAAAATAATTGTAGAATCTGATCACAATTCATAAAATATTATGTAAATCACGAAAAATAATAACTCATTGATAGATCACTATAATTCCACAAGATTTAAGATAAAACCCCATAATATTTTTGAATGAATTTTCATGAATTAGGAGAGATTGAGCATGGGTGTAAACAAAAGCACCCATTCATGACTGTACATACTTTTAAATGGATGATTCTTACCCTCCCTTGAATTCCCTAGAAGGAATTGAAAGAAACCTTGAATTATTGCCTTGATCACCTCTTAAGTCTATCACTCTTGCATGTATGAATATGAAAATGGCTTAAAATGAACTTAACCCCTTTAAAATTCACTATTCATATCAAAATGACGTAGTTTAGACCTTAGGATTTTAGGAATTATGGAAAAGCCCTTACTAAACTTGCAGAAAAATAACTGCTAGATTGTCCCAACGGGGGACCTAACAACTCGTTACCCAGGACCACAACTCGTGGAGTCATCAATGAAGTACACTGCTCAACAGGTCTCCTGGGATCAAAACGGAAGACATCACAACTTGTTACGGGGTGACCACGACTCATGGTCACCACTCGTGATGTACACTGCCTCATTACCATGTATTCCACATCTAGTTGACCACAACTCTCCCCAAGAATTGTGGGGGCTGATCATGACTCCTGGGTTACTTCCGTCGAGTACACTTCCTCTCCTCTCCTCTTTTCCTTACTCACCCACCCCACGACTGACCTAACGACTCATGGGGCCTGACCACAAGTCATGGTCATGTCGGTGGGATCCAAATTCAAAAATTTCAAGATCATTCCCTGACCTCCCCACAAGTCAAATCATGACTTGTGGGCTCCTCTCACGGGTCTCCTCATGACTCGTTCTGTGCCTAGTGCCAGATTTTAGGCCTTTCTCCATTTCATCTCCCGGGTCTGATCTTTGGGCTTCCGGGGTATAACAGTTATCATTGTTATATTATATGTTTATAGGTTTTAGCCTTAAATACCAATACATTTTATTCATACTGATGTCCCTCCAGCTGTTTGACCCCTCTTGTAATCGTGTTGTAGGTACGTGTTGAGGCTCAGATCGTCAGATGTAGTAGGAACCAGATTTCAACGGAATAGTGGTATGCTCCTTATTTCCAGGAGCCATGTCCTAGATTTGATTATTTTGAGTCTTCTCTATAGTATGGGTAGGCCCGGGTTGTTTACTTTATAGAGGCTTATGTGGACTAGTTTGTAAGTTGTTTTGGTTGTGTAGTTGTGCAGATTTTCCATTACATTATTTTGCTTTATTATAGCCTTGTTGGCTTTCTAAGTTGCTTATTCTTAATTGTTGAGAACTTATGGGTCCATTATTTATCTTGGTTGATTGTGAAAGATGGCTTGGTTAGCTTTAGTATTACTATTGTAGATGCTATATAGTAGGCTTCTCGATGAATCACGAATCTAGTGCCAATTGCACCCTACCCCAGTTTTGGGACATGACAAATTTTGTATCAGAGTGAAGTCATGTCCTATGGAGTCTCGAATATCATGTCTAGTATATTCTAGCTTATGGTATGTTGTGCACCATACTTATAATCAGGTGGCTGCAGGACATTTCGGAATTGTTTCACTTCTTATACTAATAGTTCGTGCTATAGAGTGAGGTCATAAGTAATGCGATATCTAAATCATTTTATTGTTTTAGAGTATTCCTATGACGAGAAAGATGACTACGAGATTGATTGGCACAACCACAGGAGAGGGTACTAGTCTCCCTCCAGTGGATCAGGGAGACAGGTTAGAGGCTCAAAGTGAGTCTCCTACCCCAGGTATTATAGTTCCTCTATCCACAGTTAGAGTAATGGAAGATAGACCTCCAGCTCCTCTCGCACCAACAGTACCTGAGGTTGATAGAGTGGCAAACCCTCCCGCACCTGTGGTAACTCCGGTTGTTCCAGAAGGATAGGGTCTTGAGGGAGCTGTTCAACTGAAGCGGTGATTGGAGGCTATAGAGAAACACAAAGGCTAGGCAACTTAGAGTTCAAAGTACTGTAAGTTCTTGAGTTTGAGCCCTCCTATATTTACCGGATCAAACACGAGCGAGGATCCTCAAGTCTTTATTAATTGGACATATAGGGCGTTGAAGGTGATGCGAGCTACAATGACTGAGGAAGTAGAGTTAGTAGCCTTCAGACTACGTGATATGGATATATTGTGGTATGAAGCTTGGGCTTAATCCAGAGGAGTCGATACACAGCCAGCTGATAGGGAAGAGTTCTCCGAGGCCTTTATGAACCATTATCTGCCCTAGGAGCTTTAATAGGATCGAGCTAAGAAATATTTGCACCTAGAGTAGGGTAGTATGAGTGTACGCGAGTATTGTCTTCGATTTAATTCTCTTCCCAGGTATGCTCCGCACATGGTTCAGACTATGAAGGATAGAGTTCATCGGTTTATGTTAGGGCTAGGGCTTCATATAGCTAGAGATTGTTTGGGGGTATCTACTCAAAAGCACATGGACATTACACAATTCCAGCATTTTTCCCAGAGGGCGGAGGATCTGGTTTATCAATTACTGGATACTCGGAGACAGTAGGAGCAAAGAAAAAAATCTAAGACCATGGGTCCTTAAAGAGGGCCACAAAGTGACCCAGGGGCTTAGTCATCTACGCAGTCAAGTAGGCCTATAGGGTGTGCCCCACCTCAGTTTTAGGGATAGAGAAGAGACCAGGGCCCAGATTCATCTAGCTCTCGACAATAAGAGCGGGCAGAGTAGGGCAGAGGAGACCATGTAACACCCTAAAACACTCCTATACCAAACTCAAACCTTGCATGAAAAACTAGGGGAAACCATAAAATTTTATCTCAGAACAACCGAGACAACGAGTCATTGTCAGCAATAACGACCCATTGTCTGGGTCGTGGTCAGCCCTGTCAATTGTCCTTCGAGCACCAACGAGACATGGAATGACCCGTTGTGAGGAACAACGAATCTTCCTATCACTAATTTCATTCCCCGCTTAGAGATTAATAAAACCCCATTCCAGGAACTCACGAATCAAATTACGAGTCTTTATTTGATGTAACAACTCGTGGGATGACTCGTTGGTTGAAGCTCCAAGGGGTTGTTGATAATCCCTTCCAGTGAAAACGAGTGGCAACAACTACTTGTTGTATCATATGACGATTCATTGTGTCCACCCGTGGTGTCAAGCCCTAAAATCCTTCAAGACTTCTAGTAGCAAGAACGCGAGGTGACAACGACTCGTTGTCACAACCAACAATTCATTGATTCATCCATTAGAGAGGAGGGTCCAGAGTTATGTTCGAATCCCTACCAGTGTCCATGAGGGGTACCAACGACCCGTTGGTTCATCCAATGAGTCATGGCCCCCCTCGTTCCCAATTTCAAGTGAGTCAAATTATATGCCCAGGACCAACAACTGGTCCCAATGAGTCATGGTGTTAACCAACGACTCGTTATATGACCCGTTGGTCCCTATTAGGCAGTTTTTCAGATTTTCTTTTCGGGGTATTTTAGTAATACCATCTTTTTAATCCTTAAACTACATCATTTTTGGCACATTTAGGAGGGAATTAAAGGAGTGATTGATGTATTCCTCTCTCAACACTCAGACTCAGTACGAAGAAGTTACAGACAGGCTTCTCAGGGAAATTCTAGGGCATTCAATCTTCTTCTAAAATTCTCAAAGGACTTTCTCAGGGATTTCTACTCCAAGTATGTGGGAATTCAACAAGAGAATTGTTCTTCCCTTGTGCCCCAAAACCCCTCCATAAATTCTTATCAATTCTAGCCCTGGGATTTTGAATTAGAATAATTTTTCAATCATATTCAGATTAATTCATATGGAATGTCATTCATAATATTTGTTGCTATATTTCCACTACTTAGTGATCGTGTTGATACTTGTTTCCTGTAAAATAATTTTAGCCCTAGTTCTTGAATGCAGTAATTTGGGTCATGCATAGTTGATCAGAAATTAATATTTCTTGACTCTGTTAGTGTTGGAAACTCTATGCTATTACTATCATATGAATTCTCAATCAATTGCATGCTAGTTCAGTCTCAGTCAAAATGTTAGTATTTTCAGTATATTCTAGTAACATCAGCTAAATAGTTTGAGTATAGTCAGTTCTTGAGGTGTCAGTAATGCCTCCTAGCTATCAGTTATCAATTTCAATTTATTCTTTAGACGGTTACGACGCTTCAAGATAAGCAGCTCTGGCCAGTCTTAAAATACCAGTTATAGTTATCCAGTACGATAAGACTCTTAGGGTACTTCCAAATAAGTATCCCTGACTTAGTCTTGTGGCCCAGCATAGAGCTATCAGCTTAGTAGTCAGACTAGGACTATCCAGTGTGAGTAAAACTTAGCACCGAGAGGACCGGGGTTCCAGTGCATCCAGGTTCCCAGAACTACATTGCCACCATAGGTTATATAGACCAAATTGGCCCAGACAGTGATCTCACAGTTCATGCCTTTATACCCTGGCTAGGTATATTGGGTCCTATATATGGGGCATATACATCATACCCGTGTTTAGCTCACATTATTATATGTCGATTATAGACTCTGCCACTTGTCAGTATAGTCTCAGTTCAGTTTAGATCAGTTTAGCTCAGCTTAGTATCTCAGTTCCAGACTCTTTTATGACCATCAGTCAGGGTCATTATTGACCATATCAGTCATAGTTCAGTTTTACCAGTTTACAGTATCTAAGTTGGTTAATTCGTGTTATTGCAGTTTAGTTACTTATTATTTCATACTTTTTGTATCTCTCACTTACTCAGTATATTAAAAATACTGACACATACTTTCCATGTTGTATCGTATTATGATACAGGCG